>CAUYLG010048930.1:0-17582 GCA_963573385.1 Cacajao melanocephalus
TAGGCACATGGATGAATCTGGAAACCATCATTCTCAGCAAAACAGAAAAGAGTTACCTAGTCTTAGATCCATTTTGAAATATGAAGAGATAAACAGTATTTTGACACTTTTACCGACATTACTTAAAGTGATTTTGCCTATTAAAACTTTAAGAAAGATCCAAATGATTCTTAATTTTATGTCTCATTTGCTTGAATTATTGTATTTTGCTGGTTAACAAAGCAAAAATTAATTTGTATAATTTTTATAAAAGCCTATCAGAATTTATAGGTTTTTCTTAAATCCTTATTAAACTCTTAAAATTTTTTTTCAGGATAGGCGAGGTGACTCACGCCTGTAATCCCAGTACTTTGGGAGGCTAAGGCAGGCAGATCACCTGAGGTCAGTTCAAGACCTTCCTGGCCAACATGACGAAACCTTGTTTCTACTAAAAAAAAATTAGCCAGGCGTAGTGGTGGGCCCCTGTAATCCCAGCTACTAGGGAGGCTGATACAGAAGAATTGCTTGAACCCAGGAGGTGGAGGTTGCAGTGAGCTGAGATGGTGCCATTGCACTCCAGCCTGGGCAACAACAGCGGAACTCTTTCTAAAAAAAAAAAAAAAAAAAAAAAAAATCTAAAAATCTTTGTTATTTCTCTGCAGGAAAAAGTAGAATTTTAGGACTAATGACAAATGATGTAGAAAAAAGAAACTGAGTACATTTACATATGAGCTGTCACAGGAATGTTTGCTATGTTCAGTCCTAGTTCCCACCATCTGTCCCCAGGCCATTCTTGTGTTTTTGAGACAGAGTTTCGCTCTTGTTGCCCAGAATGGAGTGCTGTGGTGCAGTCTCGGCTCACTCCAGCTTTTGCCTCCCAGATTTAAGTGATTCTCCTACCTCAGCTTCCCTAGTACCGGGATTACAGGCACCCACTACCATGCCTGGCTGATTTTTGTATTTTTAGTAGAAATGGGATTTCACTTTTTTGGCCAGGTTGGTCTTGAACTCCTGACCTCAAATGATCCACCCACCTCAGCTTCCCAAAGTGCTGGGATTATAGGCATGAGCTACCACTCCCGGCCCCCAGGCCTTCTTTCTATTCCAAGTATCTAGTGCTGGCATTACAGTAGGCATCCATTAAGCTTTTTTTTGAGCTAGATGATGATCAATTTGAAGTTTCTAAATATGACATTCTTACTAATTTAGTGCTTATTCTTAGTAATTTTCTTTGTCGTGTTTTCAGGACTACAGGAATATGTGGAAGCTGTCTCTTTTCAACACTTCATCAAAACACGATCATTAATCAGTATGGAGGAAATTAATAAACAGTTGATATTTACGACTGAAGACAGTGGGAAAGAAAATAAGACTGTGAGAATTTAAAATTTATTTCACATTTATTATATAATTTATATCACAGTGTGATGATTCTGATAGATTTACTGGCTTATAATGCTAAGATTGAGATGGGAATGTTCTTTCTAAAGTGTGGTTCTGTAGATTTTCAACTAGGAAATGGTCTTTTTAAATAGTTCAGTTAGTGGATAGAACAAAAACAACTATGGCCATATCGAGAAAGTAATGCTCTTTACCTAAAGCATTATGGAGTGATTATTGTAAATCCTCTTTTGGTTTTACTGTTTTTCACATGCCCTTTATAAGCACTATCTCATTTAATTCTTTTATTAGCCTTATGTGGTAAGCATTGTTACTCTCATTTTGCAGAGAAAAAAAGGCTTTTAGAGAGTTTAAGTAACTTACTAGAAGCCACACAACTAAAAAGTGTGGTAGAGCTAAGATTTAAAATTAGGTATTTTGAATCCAAGCTTGTGCCCTTGTCCACTCTGCCAGTGCCTCTCACAGTGTGCTGCAGGGATCCCTCATATCAGGTACCTACCTCAAAGGGTTGTTTTAAAGGATTTGACTTAAAGGTTATTAATTAGGCAATATATGGCACCTGACACATAAGTGCTCGGTAGTTTGCTGTTATAAAGTAGTTTTTATATAGTGAGAGCTGTTAATCATTTACTTAGTTCATAATGCTTGTACCTGATATTGATGTAGTTTTTCTGAAGTAAGAAAAAAGACTTTTGCAGTTTGACTTTTAAACAAATACTATTTTTTTCCTTCTGGGTTTCAAGATATAACATTCAGGCAATAAGGTAAGCTGTATTGACTGTTGGATACTTTCTGAGATACTGGTACACTTAAAGATCAAATTAAATAATTTTAAATTTTTCTTTATTTTTTTGTCTTTTTGAAATTATTTTTAAAAACACCAATTATTCAAGATAGATAGGTAGGAGATGGAAGACACTGTAGAAATAATATTTTCTTGAATATCAACTAAAATATTAATACAAATGAGACTAATTCGGCATGACAGGTATGACTTTAAGGAAGCCATGTATTTTCTTAACTTTTTAAACTATGTGAAGTTTATTAAGGAGGAAATTTATTTTGAGAAGTAAAATTTCTTCATATTTTTTATTCATCTAGTGTAGACTGAATTACACAAAGAAGGAAAGTAGGCATATTTGACTCTGCTTCTTATATAATATTGAGGAAGTTACTACACTTCCCTTTAAAGTTCTCTTTAATATCAAAAGGAAAATATTGGGGAAAAGGCCAGAAAATTTAGAATCAAAGTACTGTGTTCAGGACTTAGGTACTAGATTGTTTTAAGATTATGGGGCTATAATATTCATATACACATTTCAAATTGTTAAGACTATCTTCATAAATAACTTTTAGTGCTAAAGATTCTTGGTGCTTGGTGCTGAAATTTCTGGGAATTTGATTGGAAAAGGTATTTTGCTCTGACTTGCCTGTTAGGAATATTGTCAAAAGTATTTAATTTTTATTTTAAAAACTTATTGTGAAGATTTTCAAACATGCAGAAAAATAGAATGGAAACACATAGTGCCACTAACTAGCTGTCATATTATCTGTGATGTTTCTTGGACCTCACTCCTTATGCTAAGTGATGAGGACGTTGCACCAGATGGTCTCTGAAGAGTCCAATGTATTAGGATTCCTGTATTAGATACATAGCAAAGAGTGATCTTAATAAAACTATCTCCCTAGTCTCAGCTTATATTTATGTAACTTCCTTTAAACTTTACTCAAAAGAATTATCTCGTTAGCTCCTCAGATGCAGAATTCTTACTTGCACGCCTTTGTACTTCTCACTTCCTAAAGTGTCCTTTGCTGTAATTGCAACTTTACCTACTCTTTTATACATGTAGTCTTTTACTAACAATTCAGGCATTGTCTTTACCAGAAAGAATTTAATAGAGGCAGATCAATGTGGAGAGAGATTTACATGATGATAGTAATTATGATAGCAGCTGGCATTTGTTGAATATTTACTTCGTGTTGGGCATTATGCCAAGAACTTGGTAAATGTGATTTAATCCTTAAGATAAACCTCTGAGGTAGGTACTGTTATCCCATTTTACAGATGAGGAAACTGAGGTTTAGAGAGATGAAATAACTTGCCCAAGGGCATACACCTTATGAAGCAAGGTCCTGGAAGAGGTGGGAGGAGATGGGTCAAGGTCATTTGGAAGAGTTAACCTCAGACAAGAGGAGGGACAACTCATCATCTGAGACTGGAGGATAGAAGGTAAAGATGGTTGTGGATATACATTTTTTTTTTTTTTTTTTGGTAGGGATGAAGGCAGTTGCAAGAGATTGTGCTAGGTAAGCTGGCAAATGACCAGGTCAGTGAAATTGGGCAAGATTGTCTACTGAAAGTGAAGAGGTTTGGGACTGAGGAGAGTAGTGAAAGGTTTGAAACAGTGTTTGAAGAGGCTGCAGAGAGAACCATCTAATCATAAGTAAAAGGATTGGAGAGTAATTTGTAGCGGTACAAACTCTACAGTTGTGATTACCATTTAACTCAGTGACTGGTACTCAGCCACCTGAAACGGGGACTAATGAGTAGATTTTAGCATTGATTAAGGACTATTTTTGCTGGGTAGGTACAGTAGAAAAATACAGCAGTCAAAGGGAATTGAGGATACAGTGAGAGAGTAATAAATCATGATGGTCAGTGCTGAGTAGGGAGGCAAGAGGCCAGAAAAAGACTAAACGACTTAGGAAAACATGAATGGATCAGAAACTTGGAGGGCTGAATGATTTTTCATTTAAGTAAGTAATTGTTGTGCAATAAAGTCATTAAGCCTTAAGCATTTTTTATTGTGTATGTCAAGTAAAGTTGGAAATAGTTGGTTTCATAATGATATATTTCAAAAGTATCTTGAAGTCATCTGGTTTAATTCACTACCCAGGGCATGGATTCCTCCTATCACATCCCAAATGGTTATTAAGCAAAATAGATTTATTTCATTTAGAAAAAATAATTTGCTGTTGATTTTGTACTTCTATAATAAATGCAATACATGCTATATTCACTCTTTTTCATGGTATACTTTCTTTGTGTGTGTATGTGTGTTTTTTGTTTTTTTACCAGCCTTCCTCTGATGCACGGGATAAGCAGTTTGGTACTTGGAGACTGAAAGTCACACCTGTCGATTACCTTTTGGGAGTGGCTGACTTAACTGGAGAATTGATGCGGATGTGTATTAACAGTGTGGGGAATGGGGACATTGACACCCCCTTTGAAGTGAGCCAGTTTTTACGTCAGGTTTATGATGGGTTTTCATTCATTGGCAATACTGGACCTTACGAGGTTTCTAAGAAGCTGTATACCTTGAAACAAAGTTTGGCCAAAGTGGAGAATGCTTGTTATGCCTTGAAAGTCAGAGGGTCAGAAATTCCAAAGCATATGTTGGCAGATGTGTTTTCAGTTAAAACAGAAATGATTGATCAAGAAGAGGGCATTTCTTAGAATGACATTACTCTCATTCTTTTGAGAACTCCTAAGAGACCAATTTGTAAGACTTATTTAGTATTTCATTTAACTTTATTGTGGCTTTTACATAGAAACATATTCAGTTGTACTTGTTTTAAATTGTATATAAGCTGTACATAAAATTAGCCAAATGAATCATTTCTTGTATCTTAAGAAAGTTTGCATACAGTTGTTTGCATATATGCCTTTTTGAATTTTTGCTGGTTAACCTTTATCATTTATCTTTGTCATGTGAACATGCTTCAGAGTGCACTTTTTGCCATAGCCCATTTTATTATTTACTTTGTCTGAAGTTTGGAGTGATAATTTTTAGTGGAAGCAGTTTGTAATTTAAGTGGATTTTATTATATATAGAAAAGATTTTTTAGTTAAACTTGTGGACTTGAGCTTCCTGTTTAAATTTCTTGTTAATATTTGTGCCAAGCCTCAAAAATAGCCTTATTCCATGGAACAAGATTTAAAAATGAATAAGCTATCAATATATAATTTAAGTACAAGTTTAGGGCGGGCACTGTGGCTTATGCCTATAATCCCAGCACTTTGGGAGGCCAAAGTGGGCCGGTTCACGAGGTCAGGAGTTTGAGACCAGCCTGACCAATATGGTGAAACCCCGTCTCTACTAAAAATACAAAAATTAGCCAGGCGTGGTGGCATGTGCCTGTAATCCCAGCTACTCAGGAGGCTGAGGCAGGAGAATTGCTTGAACCTGGGAGGCGGAGGTTGCAGTGAGCCGAGATTGCGCCACTGCGTCTCAGTCTGGGCACAGAGCAAGACTATCTCAAAAAAAAAAGTACAAGTTTGTAAGATATGATAGTAAAAATTCACATTTTGGCTGATTTTAGGTCATTTAAAATTTATATAAAACAACCTTCTATAAAAATTTGGCAGATAACCGGATGTTCCTTTGTCCATTTATTTTTTATCACAGAAGGTCTGATAGAGAATTGGAGCTAAATTATAATATTTTTGTTGGTAAAGTTAAGTTGAATTATATACTTGTACATACAATGGAAATGCTTTTAATGGTGATTATTTAGCAGTTTTTGTTTTATATTAGGCATGTTTGGAGGCTTTCCTATTCTAGCATTTAAATTTAAATTTTATTAAAATTAACTTAAATCTAGCATTTAAATTTTAATAATTTAAGTCTAACATTTACATTTAAATAATTATAATGAAGTTTTGAAATACTAAGTTAATCCAGACCTTTAGTTGTCCCGTGGTGTTGATAAAGTTGCCAAAGAAAATGTATTATGTACAATTCAGCAATAAGACAATTGTCAACACAGTTGAGAATAACAATGGTAATTGCTAGTAATATTTAGAATTTGGAATTTGCCTACTGAAATTAGTTATAGATTATTACTTGTGATGTGAAACTGACTTGAGCATGACAACCAGACATTTCCAGTTGGTTTTGTAAGTTTTGAGAATCTAGATACTGGGTTTTATTTTTTGAAAGATTAGCTCTGTTTGTAAGGGCTGATTCCTTGAAAATGTGATTTTCCAAAAAAAAAAAAAAAACCAACAGAAAATAAAACATGGACATGCCTAGTAAATTATGTTTGGTTGTTTGTTTGTTTGTTTGTGTTAGTGAGGGTTTTTTGGTTTCCCAACCTGTAGTCAACTCACTACAGGTGAGTTGGTGCCATTGCTACTGAAATATCTCCACAGTTCATGTAATACTAACTGTGGGTGTTACGCCAGGATGGTAGAGGATCTAAACATACTCCTGGTGTCTCACTTGTAAAATCTTACTGTGGTGGCTGCATGTGTGGTAATGTTTTTCATCTTTAATAGAAATATTAAATCTATTAGAACATCTGTTCTAAGATATACTGCTGGAAGTCCCATTACATACTACCAATTGAAGTTAAATTTATGTTAAAAGTACAATAATAATGGATTGCTGAATGTTTTACAGATGGTTAAAATGGAAGTCTTTTGAATAAAATATTACACTATAGAAATTAAACTTATTGTTTGATCATATTGAGAAATAATAAAACTGTTGTAGAATTTTTGGTGAAAACAAGAAACCTAGTATAGATTAGCTAAATAATGGAGATTTATTATTTCTTTAAAAAGCCTAGAGGTAGGGAACGTTTCTAATTTTGTTGACTCAGTTGCTCAATGATGTCCTCAGGGACCCAGAATTCTTCCTGCTCTCTGTCATTATGCTCTCCTCAAATCAATTCCATTATTGATTGCAGGATACTTGCTGCATTTCCAGGCATTATTTAACAGAAGAGGAAAGAGACTTCCTTGTGCTTTTATGAGTGAGAAAACCTTTTCCATAAACTCTCAGGGAAGACATCTTTTAACGTTTCATTGACCCAGATTGGATAACATGTACATTGCTCTAAACCAGGAAAGGAGTATATATAATATTAATACATCAGTGGAGTTTTCCTAGAGGAGAAAGGTAAACATGATAAACTGATTCGGGGCTTTGCCATTAGAGGAGGGGACTTTGGGTAGGCAGTCAACTCACTACAGGTGAGTTGGTGCTGTTGCTACTGATAGCTCCATATTTCATGTCATGCTAATACTGTGGGTGTTATGCCAACTCCAAGTGCCTTACTTTTAAAATGCTTACTATGATGGCGTCATATGTGGGAATGTTTTTCATCTTTAATAGAAAAAGAAACTCGTTCTAGGTCATGTGGTAAGTTGCTGACAAAATTCTGAAAGAATATTGGGTAATTTCTTTCATAAATAATTTCTGGCAGGTATTACGTCAGTAAATTTTTTTTTTTTTTTTTTTTTGAGATGTAGTCTCTGTCGGTGTTGCCCAGGCTGGAGTGCAATCCCCATTTCATGGGTTCAATCGATTTTCCTTCCTCAGCCTCCCCAGTCGCTGGGATTACAGGCACATGCAACCACTCCTGGCTACTTTTCTTAGTAGAGATAGGGTTTTCATCATGTTGGCCAGGTTGGTCTTGAATTCCTGACCTCAAGTTATCCTCTCACCTCAGCCTCCCAAAGTGCTGGCGTTACAGGTGTGAGCCACTGTGTGTGGCCTACATCAGTGATTTTTAAAATACACATTGAGAGTCCTGGGGCTTTTTGAAGGTGACTCAAAGAAAGATATTTACATTAGATAGGCAGAACAGATTTTTATGTTTGATCCAAACCCTTTATTGTCTACATAAGACTTACTTTAGATTCAGACACACAAATAGATTGAAAGTAAAAGGATGGAAAAAGATATTTCAGTGAACAATAACCAAAAGAGAGCTAGAGTGGCTATATGAATAATATCCAACAAAATAGACTTTAAGAAAAAAGATTTTTGTTGCTAGAAACATTATATAATGATAAAAGACAACCCCTCAAGAATACGTGACAATTATATATATGTGTGTATGTATACATCTACACACATTTCTAGCAGAGCCCCAAAATACATAAAGCAAAATTGAAGTGGAGAGAACTAGACAATTGAACAGTAATCATTGGAGACTTCAATACCCTACTTCCAATGGCTAGGACACATGACAGAAGACCAGTAAGGAACTTGAACAACTCTGTAGACCAATTGGATTTAACACACATGTATACAGAATGCTCCACAGAACAGCAGAATACCTATTTTTCTCAAGTGCACATGAAACATTCTTTGCAAAATTTCAGACCACAAAACACAGCTCAATAAATTTAAAAATATTGAAATAATACAAAATGTGTTCTCTGACCACAATGGAATGAAACTATAAATCAACAGAAGGAAATAGGTATAATTTACTAATAGGTGGAAGTTAAGCAACGAACTTCTAAGTGACCAGTGGGTCAAAGATGAAATCATAGGGAAATTGGAAAATACATTGGGATGAGTGGAAAGAAAAACTTGATACACAGTAACATACAGGATGCAGTAGAGTTGTGCTCAGATGGAACTTTGTAGCTTTAAATGCCTGCATTTAAAGAAGAAAAGGTTTCAAATTAATAACCTAAACTTCAACCTTAAGAAATTAGAAAACGAGCAAACTAAACCACAAAACAAGCAGAAAAAAGGTAATAAAGATTTTAGCAGAAATATATAAATACAGAATAGAAAAACAATTGAGGCTGGGTGTGGTGGTTCATGCCTGTAATCCCAGCGCTTTGAGAGGCTGAAGAAAGTGGATCACCTGAGGTCAGGAGTTCGAGACCAGCCCGGCCAACATGGCAAAACCCTGTCTCTACTAAAAAATACAAAAATTAGCTGGGCATGGAGGTGTGCACCTGTATTCCCAGTTTACTTGGAAGGCTGAGGCAGGAGAATCTCTTGAACCCAGGAGGTGGAGGTTGCAGTGAGCTGAGATCATGCCGTTGCACTCCAGCCTGGGTGACACAGCAAGACTCCAAAAGAAACAGAAAAACAATTAAGAATAGTAACAAAACCAAAAGTTGATTCTTTGTAAAGATCAACAAAATTAACCTTTGGCTAAACTCATCAAGGAAAAAAAAGACTCAATTTATTAAAATCAGGAGTGAACAAGGGGATGTTATTACCAACCATACAAAAGTAAAAAGAATTAGATTACTGAGAACAATTGTATGCTGAAAGATTATATAACCTAGATGAAAGGGACAGATTCCTGGAAACTTGCAAACTAAGAAAAATGATTCAAAAAGTTGAAAGTGTGACTAGGCTTAGCCTTTAAAAATAGAGATTGAATTATGATTAAAAAAAAGAAAAAAAAAAAAACTTCCCAACTAAGGAACGGATCAGGACCAGATGGCCTCACTTTTGAATTCTATCAAATATTTAAGGAAGAGTTAACACCAGTCCATCTCAAATTCTCTGAAAAAATAAGAGAACACTTTCTAACTCATTCTGAGGTTGATATTAACTTCATACCAAAGATATAAGAAAACCACAATGTATTCCTCAATAATATAAAAATTCTCAACAAAATAATAGCAAACCAAATCCAGCCAAATATAAAATAGATTATACGCTATGGCAAAGAGAATTTCATCTCAGGAATGTAAGGTTAGTTCAACATGAAAATCAATATACAATGTATGTGTAATGTAGTATGTGTAGTGCATATTAATAGCATAAAGAGGAAAAACATGGTAATCTCAATAGACACAAGTAAATTATTAAAATCTAACACCTTTTCATGATATAAACAAAGAACAGAAGGGAAGTTCCTCAATTTGATAAAAGGCATTCAACCCACAGCTAGCGTCACAGTTAATGATGAAAGACTAAAAGCTTTTCTTCTAAGATCAGGAACAAGATGGATGTCCAATTTTATTCAACACTGTAATAGAGGTTTTGACCAGGACAGTTGGCAAGGAAATGAAATAAAGATTATCGATACTGGAAAGGAAGAAATTAAATTATATTTAGAGACAATATTTTACATATAGGAAACCCTAAAGAATACTCCAAACAAAGAGGGCTAATTCAGCAAGATTGCAGGATATGAGAGCAATATACAAAAATCAGAGGTATTTATATTATAATTAGAAAAATTAAGACAATTTCATAATGGCATCAAAAAGAAACTACATTGGAACAAATGTACCCCAAGAAGTACAAAATGGTACGCTGAAAGTTACAGAATATTGAGAAAGATATTTATGCCTAATGTTACATTATTGGAATGCTAAGTTCGTGGGAATTGTATTCTGTTCAAGGTCATTGCCAAGGTCTGATTTTTCACACGAAAATTGCAACCTCCAGCATACAGATCTCAATAAGAAGGTTAAAGTTCTAAATAAAAAGGCATGCTGTTCACAGATTGGAAGATTTAATATTCAGATAGCAGTACTCTCCAAATTGAACTAGAGATTCAATGCAATCCCTACCAACATTGCAACTTCACTGTTTTCAGAAATGGACAACCTGATCCTAAAATTCATTTGGAAATTCAAAAGATACAGAATAGTCAACACAACCTTTGAAATGAACATGAAAGAGTCACACTTTATGATTTCAAAGCTTATTACAAAGTTAGAGTAATTAAGAGAGTATGGTACTGACAATATACATATAGATCAGTTAAATAAACATGAGAGTCTAGAAAGAAATTCATGTATATGTAGTTAATTTTTTTTTTATTTTGAGACAGGATCCTACTCTCACTTTGTCACCCAAGCTGGAGGGAAGTGGCATGATTATAGGTCACTGTAGCCTCAAACTCCTGGGTTTAAGCAGTCCTGCTGCCTCCACCTCCTAAGTAGCTGGGACTACGGGTGTGTGCCCCTGCACACCCAGCTTTTTTTTTTTTTTTTCTGAGACAGTCTTGCTCTGTCACCCAGGCTGGAGTGCAGTGCCGCAATCTCGGCTCACTGCAACCTCTGCCTCCCAGGTTGAAGTTTTTCTCCTGTTTCAGCCTCCCAAGTAGCTGGGACTACAGGCACCACCACACCCTGCTAATTTTTATGTTTTTAGTAGAGACAGGGTTTCACCATATTGGTCAGGCTGGTCTCGAGCTCCTGACCTCAGGTGATCCACTTGGCTCGGCCTCCCAAAGTGCTGGGATAACAGGTATGAGCCACTGTACCCAGCCTTATTTTCTTTTTTTATAGAGACAAGACGTCACTATGTTGCCCAGGCTGGTCTCAAACCCCCAAGCTCAAGTGATCCTCTTACCTCAGCTTCCCGGGAGTTTACCTCATTCAACAGACTATGCCCAAAATTATGTATAATACATTATCATACACAATTATATTTTGCATATAATGTAAGATTCATGGATCCTCTGAAATTCATCTGTGGATGCTCTAAAACTATATTGTTGAAACCCAGATTAAGAACCCTTGTCATAAGAGGAATCCAATAATGTCTCACGTTGTACCCTTGGATAATCATGACACCTCCATGGTGATATTTGAAAGGGATAGAACTCAATTTTGTTATATAAATTATGTGAGTAAAATTCTGATATTATGTTAGAGTGTTTCTCTAGAGAGAAAGGTTCACAGCTTTCATATCTTTCTCAAATGGAATTTTGACCTGAAACTAAGAATCACCTGATAGAGATTGTATTCGGGTTCTTTAGAGGGACAGAACTAATGGAATAGATACATGTATAAAAGGGGATTTTATTAAGGAGTATTGACTCACATGATCACAAAGTCCCACAATAGGCCATCTGCAGGCTGAGGAGCAAGGAGAGCCAGTCTGAGTTCCAAAACAATAACTTGGAGTCTGATGTTCGAGGGCAGGAAGCATCCATCACAGGAGAAAGATGTATGTAGGCTGGGAGGCTAGGCCAGTCTGTCTGCTCACATTTCGCTGCCTGCTTATATTCTAGCTGCTCTGGCAGCTGATTAGATGGTGCCCACCCAGATTGAGAGTGGGTCTGCATTTCCCAGCCCACAGATTCAAATGTTAATCTCCTTTAGCAACGCCCTCACAGACACACCCAGGATCAATACTTTGTATCCTTCAATCCAGTGAAGTTAACATTCAGTATTAGCCATCACATGGATGCTTTCTTAAGGTCCCATCACAGTCTTTCCAAATCTATTAGGATTTTAACTAGAAGGAGTTGTCAGGATTTATATAGCATTTGGATTTTCTTTTTGTATGTTTGTTTTTAAGGCAATAAATGAAGTCTTGAATGAGTGTTCCATAGTTGCAGCACCCCATTCCCCTAAAGTTCTTATTTTGTACTCACACTGATTTTAATTCAGAGGTTACCTATTCTGTTTTTTATGTATATATAATTTGTGTGTCTCAAGAAAATTTTTTTTTTTGCCTTTGCAGAATAAAAGGAATATCTGTAGTTAATTTTTAGTTATACCATCTTCAGATTTTAGGATAAAAGTCATTCTAACTGGTCTACTTTTTTTTTTTCCGGGGAAGTCTTATTTGTAACCATTGTCAGTGATCTTTTGAATAACATAAGCAGTTGCATTTTCCAAATCCTAAATGTTGCTTTAAGAAACAAGACAGAATAATATTTGGGTAACTTAAAAACACAGAACTCAAAATACAAAACTTTTTTTCCATATCCATAATGCCAACAAAAGCCCCTAAGCTTCCTTTGTCTACCTGATATCACACACCCACACACACACACACGCACAGGAGTTTCTCTGGGACATTTCTTAGTACTTCCATGTGTGGAGGTAAAATGGATAAAGACTAGCAACACCCAACAGGCAGAATCCTAATGTCACTGACTCTTCAGGAATGAAGACTTGGATCACCCATCAGTAAAAAAAAAAACCTCAATTAACTGAAGTTTTAACTACAGAGAATGGGAACATAGGATGGGTAGTATAAGGAAATCATAAATACCAACTATTACCTCAAGAGTAGATGCAGAAACAAGGACATTAGCCACAATGCATATTTTCTCCTTGCTTTGTAATATGTATCTTTTACATCTTGGTCATTTGCGTCTTTTCCTCCCTCCCTTTTTACTCTGTTATTTTTATATAGGGTGTTTATTGTTGGTTAACCTTTTAATTTGGCCTTCAAGTTATAGTATGGCAAAAGCAAATTTTATTGCCCTAAGAGGAATGAATATCAGAGATGGGGATAGGAACTGACAGGACTTTGTCTCTCTCCTTTAGCAAAAAGGTTATCATGCCTTGATTGCATGAAGGATATAGTTGCATCACATTGCGAGATGTTTGGAAGTTTAAACCTTGCTAGCAGGGTGTATGTGAATGCCAAGTAACCAAAAGAGCAGACTGTGCTGGGCATTGCCCGTTGATACTCAACTTCAGACTTGCTTTCCAAACTCTATTGTAGGAGCTGGAAGCCTGGAAACCACACTTCCTTGATTTTCTTGCTAAGAGGGTTTATTTTCATTCTACTAATGAGAGGCACGTGTACTATTTGGAAGGCAAAAGAGAAACAAGCCATTATTCCTTCAGCCAGCAGGCAGGCATATATAGGCTTGTTCAGACGGCATACGTGAGGTTCTGCAGGACCTTCTGCATTTTGTTAATCCCCTGCTTCAGTGCTGCAGGCAGCTGAGATCATCAGCTGTGGTTTCCTGCAATTCCTGCGACTTCTTGATTTCCTGCATTCACTGGCAGCTTTCCCTGACCTTCCTTCCCTCCAGCCCTTCCAGTGTTTTGGAAGCACCTGGGTTCAATCCTTTCCTGAGTGTACTATGCTTGAGTGCTTTCTGTTTTCCTGACCGAATGCCAACGGAGAGAGAGTTTTCAGGTATGAAATACAAATGGTTCTTAAGCATAGGAGAAGATGGCTGATCTCTCTCATAATAAAAGAAATACAGATTTAAGCTATATTGCCACTTTTAACTTATCAGATGGGCTACAATTTGAAGCTCAAGAATACTCTGTTGACCTGGGAGAAATGGGCACTCATACACTGCTGTGAAAAGTGGAAATCAATATTGATCTATACTCTATGGAGGGATTTTGGCAATATTTCCATTTGTTAATTTGTATGTTCAAAAAATACTAATTACAGTATTGTTTCAAGTATCAGAAAGTTTGAAATATAAATGTCCTTCCATGGAGAACAACTTAGATAATTTATGGCATAACTATAAGTGAAATGCTGTAAAGAATGAGACAGGCCGGACTTGGTGGCTCACGCCTGTAATCCCAGCACTTTTGGAGGCCAAGGTGGGCAGATCACCTGAGGTCAGGAGTTTGAGACCAGGCTGGCCAACATGGTGAAACCCCGTCTGTACTAAAAATACAAAACTCAGCCATGTGTGGTGGTGCATGCCTGTAATTCCAGCTACTTGGGAGGCTGAGGCAGGAGAACTGCTTGACGCTTGAACCCGGGAGGTAGAGGTTGCAGTAAGCCAAGATCACACCATTGCACTCCAGCCTGGGCAACAAGAGCAAAATTTAATTTTTTTCACACAGTTGTGGCATATACAAAATTTGACTTTTTTAGTTAAAAAACCTTGGCTAACTTTTGTCTTTTTTTTTTTTTTTTTTGAGACAGAGAGTCTCACTCTGAAGCCCAAGCTGGAGTGCGGTGGCGCAGTCTCAGCTCACTGCAACCTTCACCTCTGGGGCTCAAGCAATTCGCCTGCCTCAACCTCCCAAGTAGCTGGAACTAAAGGTGTGCGCCACCACACCTGGTAAATTTTTTTGTATTTACTATATATATCTATATTTTGTTTTTACTATATATTTTGTATTATAGTAAAAACATGAAAATGTGTATCAGAAAAATATATATATATTCCAATTTCTAGTTGGTAAGTTGCCTCTGGAGATGGCAGGGTTCGAGTAAGATTCTATAACATTTGAATTCTTTAAAATACCCTGAAACAAATGTGGGGCTTTTTGTTGTTGTTTTGTTTTTTCCTATTGCTCTGAGCAAAAAGAAATGTAGTTTTAAGAAGTTTAAAGTGGCTGGGCGCGGTGGCTCACACCTGTAATACCAAAACCTTGGGAGGCCAAGGAGGGTGGATCGCCTGAACTCAGGAGTTTGAGACCAGCCAGGCAACATGGTGAAACCCCGTTTCTACTAATTGTACCTGTATGAAATTGCATTTTTGTGAGCTGAAACTATCAACTATTGGCCATTTAATGAGGTTTAATCTAATAGTGAGTATCTTTACAATGAAAACTTTTGCCACCCAGATTTTGTCTATAAGTTACTTGCCCTTATATTCTTGACGTTTTTCTATTAGATTGTCTTTCCCCAAACCCCTCTTCCCCTTTCACTCCCTTTTGAAGTTCTTTACGGATATTACCTTCTGGTCTATGGTTGGGAGTATGTTGTCTTTTTTATAGATAAATTTTGATGCCGTACAATTTCTTACATTATTTGTGTTTTTGTTGTCTTATTTAAGAACTTCATTCATACCCTGAGTCATACATTTATTATCTTGTGTTTCTGTCTAAAAAGCTTTAGAAGTTTTAAAGATTTACTCTTTCCCATTTAGGTATGGAATCAATCTGAAGTTTATTTTGAAATTCCAGTGTATGGTGTATGGTATAGAGGGGATAAGTTACCTTATTTTTCCGTGTGGATTGAAAAGTTAATCCTTTTCCTACCAATTCGCAACACCGTCTCTATTATATTAAATTCTCATAAGAATCGGGTTTATTTCTAGGCTCTCTCTTTTCTATTCTGTTGGCCTGTTTGCGTGTCCCTGCACCAATACAACACTTTTTAATTACTATACATTTATCACGAGTTTTGACAAATGAGAGGGCAACTATTCCCCTCTTGTTTTCTTCAAAATGGTCTTGATGTTCTTGGCTCCTTTTCTCTTCCTTGTGAACTTTAGAACAAACTTTTTAACCTTTAACAATGTTTTATTTTAATTATACTGAATTAATATTTGGAGAGGTGTCATCTTTATGATATTAAGCTTTTCCATTTATAGAAATGATATATTTCTTCTTTTTTTTTTGAGATGGAGTCCTGCTGTGTCACCCAGGCTGGAGTGCAATGGCGCAATCTAGGCTCACTGCAACTTCCGATTCCCAGGTTTAAGCAATTCTCTTGCCTCAGCCTCCCAAGTAGCTGGGATTACAGGTGACCACCACAACACCCAACTAAATTTTTTGTATTTTTAGTAGAGGTAGGGTTTCTCCCTGTTAGCCAGGCTGGTCTGTAACTCCTGACCTCGGGTAATCCGCTCGCCTCGGCCTCCCAAAGTGCTGGGATTACAGGCGTGAGCCACCATGCCCAGCCATTTCTTCATTTTATTTAGGTCTTCCTTTGTGTCTTTAAGTGAAGCTTTATAATTTTGTTTAAAGATCTCACTCATTTTTTTTTTTCAAGAGACAGAGTGTCACCATGTTGGTCAGGCTGGACTTGAGTTCCTGGGCTCAAGCAATTCTCCTGCCTCAGTTACAGATGTGTACTGTTGTTGTGTCTGGCTTGAGGTCTTGCTCATCTTTTGATGTCTATTCTTTGGTCTCATAAAGTGTTGTTATTGCCGAGAATGGTATCTTTCTCAAAATTTTACTTTTCATTGATATTTCACATTAGAACAATATTGACTTTTCTATATTGTTTTTATTTCTAACAATCTGTCCAAACTCTTATTTGTTCTAATAGTTGCTTTAAATATTCCTTGGGATTTTTAAATGTGCATAACCACAACACCTACAAATAATGATAATTTGTTTCTTCATTTCCAATACTTTTACCTGTCTGAGCAAATTGAGATGATGTATTGTCTTCTTCTAGCAACTTTATTGAAACAGAATTTTAGAACTACCGATTGGGTACTATGCTCACCACCTGGGTGATGGGATCTATACTCCAAATCTCAGCATCATGCAATATTCCCATGTAACAAACTGCACATGTACCCTTGTATCTAAAATAAAAGTTGAAAAAAGTAGTTTTTAGTATGTTCACAGAGTTGTGCAACCATCTCCACCATCAAGTTTAGCACATTTTCATTACCTCCACCCAAAACCAATATCCATTACCTGCCACTTCCAAATACCCTTAAACCCCCTACCCCCTTCAGCCTTAGGCAACAACTAATCTACTTTCTATATTTATATATTTGCCTGTTATGGACATTTCATGTAATGGAATCATAAAATTCCATTCTTTCAATTAGCATGTTTCTTTTTGTTGTTGTTGAAAGAAAAAGAGAGAACAGAAGAAAGAAAGAAAGAGTGAAAGAAAAAAAAAAAGAATGTAAGAGAGAAAGAAAGAGGAAGAGCAAGAGGGAGAGAGAACGGGATTCTTGTTCTATTGCCCAGGCTAGAATGCAGTCTAAAAATGGGTATTAAAAACCTCTTTTATGCCAATAATTGTGCTTAACAATGGAGACAGGAAGGAATAAGGGATGAA
>CAUYLG010048931.1:0-37395 GCA_963573385.1 Cacajao melanocephalus
TATATATATATACACTATGTATATGCTATATATAGTGCAGAGATTAAAGATAGTTATTTGGCATTATTAAGACAGAAAATGTGCTTACTCAGTAGTTACCATGTCGTGGCAGTATTGTTTGGATAGTGGAAATTGAAAATCATCTGTATGTCCATTACTAGAGGACTGGTTATATTAACTATGATATATTCCTATAATGATATTTTAAAAATCCATGATCTTTGGTGAAAGAAGCACAGTATAGACCAATTGCAACATGTTAAAAATGGTAGCATAGTGATTAAGAGTGTGTCTGGTTTTGCATCTGCTCCAAAAAAAAAATAATAATTAATAATAATAAAAACAAGAGTGTGTCTTCTGGAGCCAGAATGCTTACATTTGAATCCCAGCTCCACATATATTATCTTTGTGATTAACCTTTCTTTGCCACAGCATTCTTATTTATAAAATGGAGATAATGGAAGGTATTTAGCAGAGCTTTTTGTTTGTTTGTTTTTGTTGTTTAAGAGGGAGTCTCCCTCTGTCGCCCAGACTGGAGTGCAGCGGAGAGATCTGGGCTCACCGCAACCTTTGCCTCCTGAGTTCAAGCAATTCTCCTGCCTTAGCCTCCAGAGTAGCTGGGATTACAAGGCATGAGCCACCATACTCGGCTAATTTTTTTTTTTTTTTTTTTAGTAGAGATGGGGTTTCTCCATGTTGGTCAGGCTGATCTTGAACTCCCAACTTCAGGTGATCCTCCTGCCTCAGCCTCCCAAACTGCTGGGATTACAGGTGTGAGCCACTGCGCCTGGCCTTTAGTAGAGTTTTTAGGAAGATTAAATTAGTTAATTTTATAAAATACTTAGAATTGTAGTGGAACAGATTAAATTCTGTATATGTGTTCAGAAAACATATTCATTCATTTGTTCCACAATTATTCATTGAGTACTCTCACACTAGACATTGATTTAGGGTCATGGAATAAATACATCGGACAACAAGTCCAATGCCTCATGGAGCTAACATTCTTTTTTTTTTTTTTTTTTTTTGCAACAAAGTCTTGCACTGTTACCCAGGCTAGACTGTGATGTCTCGATTTCGGCTCACTGCAACCTCCACCTCCTGAATTCAAGTAATTCTCCTGCCTCAGCCTCCTGAGTAGCTGGGATTACAGGTGCCCGCCACCATGCCTGGCTAATTTAAAAAAAATTTTTTTTTAATTTTTTAAATTTTTTTGAGACAGAGTCTCACTCTGTCGCCCAGGCTGGGGTGCAGTGGTGCGATCTTGGCTCACTGCAACCTCCACCTCCCGGGTTCAAGCAATTCTTCTGCCTCAGCCTCTCAAGAAGCTGGAATAACAAGTGCACGCCACCACACTTGGCTAATTTTTGTATTTTTAGTAGAGGCATGGTTTCACCCTGTTAGGCAGGCTGGTCTTGAACTGTTGACCTCAAGCCATCCATCCAACTTGGCCTCCCAAAGTGCTGGGATTACAGGTGTGAGCTACCATGCCCGGCTGCCTGGCTAATTTTTTGTATTTTTTAGTAGAGATAGTGTTTCACTATGTTGGCCAGGCTAGTCTGGAACTCCTGACCTTGTGATCCGCCCTCCTTATCTTCCCAAAGTGCTGGGATTACAGGCGTGAGCCACCACGCCTGGCCCATGGAGCTAACATTCTAAGAGAAACATTCAGTAAACAAGTAAAGAAATGTATGACCTAATTCAGGGAATAGTTTGTGCTATGAAGAAAAGCAAAACAGGTTAAAAAGATAGCTATGTGGTGGAAGTGGGACTATTTCATATAGGGCAGTGATTGTAGACCTCTGATGAGATAACATTTGACAAGAGATCTGCAGGGAGCCATGTGTCATGGGGAAAGGCATTGGAGGGTTTTGTGGAGGAGAGTGATGTGTGATCAGATTTACTTTAAAAGAATAATAATTTGGGCTGGGCATGGTGGCTCCTGTCTGTAATCCTTGGATTTTGGGAGGGCAAAGTGGGCAAATCACATGAGTCCAGGAGTTTGAGACCAGCTTGATCCACCCAGTGAAATCCCATCTCTTCACAAAATACAAAAATTAGCCGGTGTGGTGGCGTGCACCTGCAGTCTCAGCTACTTGGGAGGCTGAGGTAGGAGAATTGCTTGAATCCAGGAGATGGAGGTTGCAGTGAGCTAAGATTGCGCCTCTGCACTCCAGCCTGGTGGACAGAGCAAGACCCTGTGAAAAAAGAAAAGAAAAGAAAAAAATAATAATTTGGCTTTTTTTTTTTATTGAGACAGAGTCTTGCTCTGTCGCCTGGCTGGAGTGCAGTGGCACCGATCTTGGCTCACCGCAACCTCTGTTGCCTGGGTTCAAGCGATTCTCCTGCCTCAGCCTCCTGAGTAGGGGGGACTGCAGGTGTGCACTGCCACTCCTGGCTAATTTTTTTGTGTTTAGTGGAGATGAGGTTTCACCATGTTGGCCAGGATGGTCTCGATCTCCTAACCTCGTGATCCTCCCTTCTCCGCCTCCCAAAGTGCTGGGATTACAGGCATGAGCTACCTCACCCGGCCAGAATTTGCCTGTTATGTGGAGGACTGGGATAGAGAAGGGCAAGAGCAAGGTAGAAGAATGGTCTAGAGAGAACAGTTAGGGAGGTATTGCAATTATCCAGCAAGAGATCTTGGACCAGGATGGCAGCAGTGGAGGTGGTAAAATGTGGTTGGATGAAGCATATGCTTTGAAGGTGGGAGTCAATAGGACTAGATGATGGCTATAAACTGGGGGGGTCACTAGCTATCAGGTGGCATTTACTTAAAGCCGTGAAGCTAGGTGAGCTCTGTTATGGAGAGGGAATAGGAAGGAGGTGGACTATTCTATCAAAGTACTCTCCACAGGGCACTTCTCACTGAGATATTATTCATCTGGGTTTTATGTTATTTATTCAATTTGTTTTGTGTTTGGTTCCATTAGAAAAGCTCCATAGGCGCCGGGCGAGCTGGCTCATGCCTGTAGTCCCAACACTTTAGGAGGCCCTGGCGAGGGGATTACCTGAGGTCAGGAGTTTGAGACCAGCTTGGCCAACATGGTGAAACCCGTCTCTACTAAAAATACAAAAAATTAGCCAGGCGTAATGGCATGCACCTATAATCCCAGCTACTTGGGAGGCTGAGGCAGGAGAATCGCTTAAACCCAGGAGGCAGAAGTTGCCGTGAGCCGAGATTGTGTCATTGCACTCCAGACTTGGTAACAAGAGCGAAACTCTGTCCCTGTCCCCGAAAAGAAAAGAAAAGCTTCATAGGGGAAGGAACCTTGTATCTTCACAACATAAATGGTTTGGGTTTGCAGTTAAATTGGGGAAAAAAATCAATCTGAAAGAGCCTCACTAAACTTCCAGCAGTTAGATATACCATGCCTGAACCTCTAGCCACATGAGGCTTAAGTAACAACTGGAAAACAATTTCCACTATTTTTATATCTCTTACATCTACAACAAAATACAAAAAAAAAGTAACTGGGCATGGTGGTACACACAGAAGCCAATAAATACGAAGTGCAGTTCAAAGTCACATGACTCACAGATCTAATCTTCAACACTTGTAATTCAGCGTCACGAAACACAAGGCCTCAAAAAATTCCATACTGACTCAAAACTATTTCTTTCCATGGAAATCTTTAGTCAAAAGCAAAAAACTTACACAATTTGAAGAGAAAGCAGACTATGTCTCTGACTTCCGCTTCAAACCTCGCAGAGAGAGCTAACACTTAAGAAACTTATGGTTATTGGGTGCTTGTGCGGCATGCACTCCCTGCATGTAGTTTATGCACACAGCTGTGTATAAGAGGCATCATGTCCTAAAATAGTACAGAAACCCCTGCACGGAGGGAGTCTAAGCACCGTGAGGGTGTCTTTTCGTGGTGTACCATGGGTATGCAAATCACAGGTGGCTCCAGGCTGGTTGGGGTGGCTTGGGCAGGGCCCCGGCGGCTGGACCACTGGGACCCATGGGTTGCTGCTCTCCTTTGCTCTCCTCTGCAGGTCCTCCTGGGACCCGCACCCCGTGGGCGATGCCGGGTGCCGAGTCCTTTGCGGGGCAGCTGTTTGTCCCAGGGGTTAGGGTCCTGTCCCGCCATTCCTTACCTGCAGTGAGCCTTCGGCCTTAGGGAGAGGGATGGGGAAACGGCCGAACACAGACAGGAGCAGTGGGACCTCATAGGAGGCACGACACCACCGCTTCTGGAGTAGATGGCATCCAATTCACTTGGAAGGGTGATAAGGGGTCATGTCAAGGGGAGGTGGGAAAGTGTTCTAGGCAGAGGGAATGGCAGACGGACGTGAAGACCAATTCAGCCTGTCCAGATGGTGGCGCCCCATGTGTCTGATGAGGGGTCGCTGGGGTAAGAGGCAGACGCTAGATCACCCTGGGCCTGGGAAGATGAATATGAGGAGGCTTACTGAGGCTGGCTAACTTTCCCCGGGGTTACTCCACTGGTAAGTGGCACAGCTGGCTGAGCCCTTTGCACTATTCTGGCCTGGTGACTTCTCTCTGCTCCACCTAGAAGCCCCGCCTTGGTGACCCAAACACTACTGGACCCAAATCCAACCTCTCTCCTTATAGTAAACACTCAATCCAGATGATGTTACCAAGTATATGACAAAAATCCAGAATCTGGGGTCTTTCCCACCCAGAACTAGAGAAGCTAATACCTCTGGATCTGCCACCACAGAAGCCTGCTGGTTGCACCGTGTACTCTAGGTTCTATACCAACTACCCACTTCTCTTGACTCTTTTTAGGCATTTTAGTGTGGATTCAATTGCAGTAGTCGTTTCTTCTTTTTTTTTTTTTTTTGTCTTTTGGTCAGAACATGATTTCCTGGCCTTTGTCCAGGTGGGGTGGGATGTGAGAAGGCTGTGTTCGTGGGGTGGCATCATTCCTGGTGAGTGGGTGGTTGGAGCCCAGGGTCTGTGTCTCAGTCGATGGCTGGGAAAGGGCAGTTGCAAACCTCCCCATGCTGCTGGGTGAGGCTCCGTGCTCTATTCCAGGGCTGTGGCCATTCTTCAAAGCCTCTGCTCAGTAGGGCTGTTCAACCTCCACAGAACAAACAGCTTAAATTGTGTCCTCACTAGCTGCTGGCATCTCAGTTTCTGGGCAGTTCCTGCAACTGATCCACTGGCTGGCTGGCCGGCCAAAGATGCCTCTCAGCTGTCAGGCCGACTACCAACTTGCAGAGGCCTCTGCCTTGGAGGTTGCTCTTGGACCTGGCTCCTTTCCCTTGGTCCGCACACGTCCTGAGAAGCTCCCCAGACCCTGCTGACCTGTCTCTGCGTCAACTGGCCACTTTCCCATCCGCCTGCACTGCACCTGCCACCTGCTGCATGGCTCTGCTCCGCATGGTGTTTCCCATGCGGGTGAAGCAGGAGGTGAGTCTGGAGAGGTGGGTGAACGGGAATATGACGGCTCTGAAAGCCACACGGTGGGTTTTTTTCTGCTCCCAGTCTCCAGAATGAACACAGTAGGATTTAACACCAACAAAGTTTGTTATCATTTTGTATAGTAAGCACTTAATCCAGATGATATTACCAAGTATATGACAAAAATCCAGAATCTAGGGTCTTTCCCCTAGAGAAGCTAATACTTCAGGCCCTGGTACCACAGAAGCCCCTTCCAATAACTAATGTTCACTTGCAAACTCCCCACTCTGTCCAAAAAAAAGCACCAAAGTCATTTGAGATGAGTTCACATAGAATATATTTCATTCTTTAAAAAATAAAACTTTCAGCATAGCTAACATCTATGTATATTACAAAAATAGACATCTTCTTATAAATAATGGATGTGGTAGGAGGTGAGCAGGGATACGGAGAGCCTGCCCAGGAGTTGCCAGGTGGTGAGGCTGGGGCTGAGAAAGGGTGCTGGAGGGTCCCTCGGGCTTGGTCTGCTGGACGGGCAGTGGTGTGGGGTGGGAAGGGGGACAGGGCTGCACTGCAGCCTGAAGTGCCGGCTTTCACTCTCACGTGACACAGACAAAGGCCCACACAGGCCTGGGTGTGCAAGGCAGTGGCTGTTCTGTATGGATATCAGGGAGGTCTGTGACGGCTGAGTCAGGAGAGGGGGAGCAGCAGCAGCAGGGCCCTCCAGGGGTCCATCCTGCATCTAATACCTGACCCAGTGACCTCATGCGGCCCACACAGGGTCTCTGTGCTTCAGCTGCTCTTTCACCCAGTGGCTGGACCTGGTCCCCTGGAACTGAGGTTGCCAGAGCTGGTGGCAGCAGGGGACCAAGGGGGCTCATCAGAGGCTGGGTGGATGTAGGCACCAGGCAGCGGGGGTGGGTGGATGGCCACGGTCATGGAGGTAGTCACTCTGGCAAAGCTCTGGGGCAGGGAGGGGGATGCTCCCCACCTAAGCCCGCCACCCTGTGGCGTTGGTGGACTCAGGACCTCAGGGCTTTCCTTGTACATCTGTATCACCTGCAGGGAGACACCAGCCCCAGTGAGCCCAGGGTCCCCTGGGGCTCCTGTCCCCTTCAGCATCTCCCTGGGGATCACTATGACTGTTGGGAAGCTGGGGTCCTTGTTGGTCTCCAGCAGGATATGACAGCTGGCAATTGACAGGATGTTGAGGCCTGGGGCAAACCCTGCACCTTGCTCTGGATCCTAAAAGGCTAAGGTGGATCCCATGAAGAAGCCAGGAGGGCTGAGGGACAGGAAACATGGTGTTTGGGGAGAGCAGGAGGCTGCCACCTTCAGCTGGTGGCACCTGTTGGGGAAGGACCTTGAGCCTGTCTGTACCACAGAGGGTGTTTTGTCCTGGCTCTGTCCCTTCCCTTGCCTGTCCCTACCCTGTCCCCTGGGCTGGGAACAGAAGGATAGTGCTGAGGGTGTGGTCACCTCTGGTGGCGGGCCCAGGATGGACAGCAGCACAGGCAGCAGCACGAGTCCATGGAGGAGGCCAAGGAGTGTAAGCACTGTCAGCACCACGAAGAAGTACCTGGTTGGGGGTGGGGGAAGGTGAGTCAGCCCAGGCCGGCCCTGAGCCCTGCCTCCCTGCCCCAAGCCCTCCCCTACCTTACAATGAAGTCAAAGTTGGAACCAGCAAGCATGAGCAGACCCAGCAATGTGGAGATGGCCCCATCAGTCACAGGGGCAAATGTGTGCTCCAGGGCACGGGCAGCCCGCAGGTTCCGGCTACCCTGGGTGGTCAGGAAGCCCTGGAAAAACAGAGCGGTCCTGGAGCTGCTCCTCTGCCAGTCGTGGCCAGCTCATCCATGTCCCCACCTGTATCTGTCTTCAGAGCTCAACCATACCTCGGTCCACCAAAGGCCAGGTGAACTAAGTTCATGGGAACTGTACAGGTAGCATGCATGAGTCCTTTTAGGGAACACCATATGGATGGGTCTGGTGAGCTTAGACACAGAGACATGTAGAAAATAGGGTACAGCGTGGGTGACAGAGTGAGACCCTGTCTCTGGAAACAAGGTTGGGCATGGTGGCTCATGCCTGTAATCCTAGCACTTTGGGAGGCTGAGGTGGGTGGATCACCTGAAGTCGGGAGTTTGAGACCATCCTGGAAAACATGACCAAACCTCGTCTCTCTAACAAATACAAAAGTTAGCCGGTTGTGGTTGTGTGGGCCTGTAGTCTCAGCTACTTGGGAGGTTGAGATGGGAGGATCACTTGGCCAGGGAGGTGGAGGTTGCAGCAAACCGAGATCGAACCGATATACTCCAGCCTGGGCAACAGAGTGAGAGCTTGTCTCAAACAAACAAACAACAAAAATAGGGTGGGCAAACTACAGCCTGTCACTTATTTTGTAAATGAAGTATTGTTGAAACAGCCATACCCATTGGTTAATGAATAGTCTTAACAATTTTGTGCTTCGATGGCAGAGTTGCAGCAGAGATTCTATGGCCTACCAAGCCTGAAATAGTTACTATTTGGTCCTATAAATAGAAATTTGGCAACCACTGGTCCATCTAAAAGACAGATGCCAAAGTGATAACAGTTACTTCTCAGAGTAGCATTTCAGAGTAGCCTAATTCAGAGTAGAATTAGGAAGATTACTAATTCTTCCTTTATACCTTTCTGCATGCTGGATTTGTTTGTTTTCAAGGACCATATATTGCTCTTAGAATAATAATTGAGACCTTTTGGGGGGAAAGGAAGGGAGCTATCTATGGAGTCTGGCTGGGCTGTGGCCCCCGCTTCCTCTGCCAGAGAATACACAGCCCTGGGCGAGGCCCTCCTCGGTTCTGGTATCTCTGCATCTCCGGTATCTTTGTGGAAACCCTCCATTAAACCCACATTACCATCGTGCTACCATCCCATTTCTTACTTTTTGAGACAGGAACTTACTGTGTTGCCTAGGCTGGAGGGCAGTAGCATAATCATGGCTCACTGCAGCCTCAAACTCGGGTTCAAGTGATCCTCCTGACTCAGCCTCCCAAGTGGCTGGGACTACAGGCATGCACCACCATGCCCGGCTAATTGGTGTACTTTTTTTTTTTTTTGAGACAGAGTCTTGCTCTGTTGCCCAGGCTGGAGTGCAGTGGCATAATCTTGGCTCACTGCAGCCTCTGCCTCCCAGGTTCAAGCGATTCTCCTGCCTCAGCCTGCCGAGTAGTTGGGATTACAAGCACCTGCCACACTAATTTTTGTATTTTTATTTTTAAAATACAAAATACATGCCCAGCTAATTTTTGTATTTTTATTTGAAACAGGGTTTCACCACGTTGGCCAGGCTGGTCTTGAACTGACCTCAAGTGATCTGCTGACCTTGGCTTTCTAAAGTGCTGGGATTACAGACATGAGCCACTGTGCCCAGCCTACAATCTTTTTGTAGAGATGAGGTTTCGCCTTGTTGCCTAGGCTGGTCTTGAACTCCTGGCTCAAACAATCTACCAGCCTTAGCCTCTCAAAGTGCTGGGATTACAGGTGTGAGTCAATCTTCCTGGCCCATCCCACAATGGTCCATAGTAAAACTATTCAAAAGAATCACTGGTTCCCATTTTCTCTTTTATTTTTTTCTTTTTGAGATGGAATTTTGCTCTTGTTGCCCAGGCTGGAGTGCAATGGCAGGATCTTGGCTCACTGCAACCTCTGCCTCCTGGGTTCAAGCGATTCTCCTGCCTTAGCCTCCTGAGTAGCTGGGATTACAGGCATGCGCCACCATGCCCAGCTAATTTTGTATTTTTAGTAGAGATGGGGTTTCTCCATGTTGGTCAGGCTGGTCTCGAACTCCCAACCTCAGGTGATCCACCCGTCATGGCCTCCCAAAGTGCTGGGATTAGAGGCGTGGGCCACCGCGCCCAGGCGTTATTGTCTATCTCTACCCCGAGAATATAAGCTCCTTGGAGGTAAAAAACTATATTGCTATTATATCCCATATTCTTTTTCATTTTTTTTTTTTTTTTGATATGGAGTCTTGCTCTGTCACTCAGGCTGGAGTGCAGTGATGTGATGTGATTTTGGCTCACTGCAACCTCCGCCTCCTAGGTTCAAGCAATTCTCCTGTCTCAGTCTCATGAGTAGCTAGGATTACAGGTATGCACTACCATGCCAGGCTAATTTTTGTATTTTCAGTAGCGATGGGGTTTTGCCAGTGGGCCAGGCTGGTCTTGAACTCCTGACCTCAGGTGATGTGCCCGCCTTGGCCTCTCAAAATGCTGGGATTATAGGCATGGGGCATCGTGCCTGGCCCAAATTCTTAAATAGTACCTAGCACATAGTAGGGGTTTGAACAATATTTGTTGAATACTGAATCAGCTCACTGGGCCCTCCCCGGGGTGCCCGTGCTCACCAGAGCCACATGTACTGTGAACTCAACGCCAATGCCTACAGAGGCCACGAGGATCACCACGGGGATGGCGCTCAGCTTGATGCCCAGGAAACCCATGATACCAAAGAGCTCCACGGTCATCATCGCCAGGACCAGCACCTGGGGGAGGCAGGGCTCACAGAGGGCTCCTGGCAGGAGGGCTGACAGGCTGGGCAGGGTAGGGTGTGGGTGCCGCTGGGTCTCTCTGTCCCCACTCCTGCAAGGACTCACTATGAGGCCAGCTGTCCAGGGGTTGAGGAGCAGAAGGGCACAGACGAGGAAAGTGCACACCAGCAGGATGCAGACGGCCAGCAGGAAGCAGCGCCGCAGGCCCAGATACTGCTCCCAGAAGAGGAAGGGGGAGCCGCTGGGGTAGGCGTGCACCCCAGCCTGGCCCGCCTCTGCACATGCTGCCCGGGCCCCCTCGATGGCCTCCACAAAGTCTGCAGTCTTCTGGAGGCCCCGTAGCAGGAAGGGGAACTGGGCAAACTCCAAGGGCTGAGCTGGTGGGACTGCGGAGGGGAGGGGAAGGGAGAAGAGGGAAAGGGACCAGGCGGTGAGCATGGGGCAGAGCAGGCAGGGCCTTAGGCTCAGGGCTTGTGTGGGCGAGGCTGAGGATCTTGCTGAGCTCCCCCCAGGACTCACTGCGAAGGTTCTCCCCAGTGGTGTCATATTTGTCGTGCAGCCATTCAGGAGGTGGGGGGTAGAAGTTGGCCTGTGAGGCTGCCAGACCCAGGGGGTCACTGCTCACCCACACGGTCAGCCCCATGTAGAAGAGCTCGGGTGGAATCAGTCCCTCTCTGTCCACCAGCTTCCTTGTGGTCAGCTGCAGAGCAGAGAGGGCTGAAGGCCTGGGCCCAGAAGCCTGCAGCCACTGTGCTCCCCAACCCCTCCAGCCCTTTCCCCACCTGGCTGAAATCCAGAGGCTCCTGGGAGTCTCCGGTCTGGATGAGCAGCTTGTAGGCCAGGGCCCCATCCTCAGAGCCATTGCGGTACGAGTGACGAGTGATGCGCCCAGAAGCCCAGTCCTGGTCAAACGCAGCCTGGATTCCTGGGAGAGACCAGCATAGGGTTCTGTTAGCTGGGGGCCCCAGGGCGCTTCTGCCTGCAGCACGCCACCCTGCCAGTCTCCTTGTCTCTCACCTTGTAGCCAGTTGCGGTAATAGTGCAGCCAGGTGCGGGGTGCCTGGGTGGCCGGTGGGGGCAGCACGGCCTTGAGGGAACTGAAGCGCTGGTGCAGATCAAAGAGGGCGCGTTGGGAGTGGGCGTAGTCGAAGCCACCCTGGGTCACCAGGGCCACCTCGTACAGGGAGAAGTACCTGAGCTGGGCGCTCAGGAAGGCATGCTCCTTGGTGCCCCGAGGCACCACATCCGTCAGGGCCAGCCCGTCTTGAACCAGTGTGGCTCCGTAGAGGCTCAGGCCCAGAAGAGTGCCAAAAAGCACCAGCACAATGGCCTGTGGGAAACGGCAACTCAGCTGGAGGCCCCAGGGCTGACCCCCGGCCCCTCAGGTGGTGGACTAAGCCCTCTGCCCTTCTGGGCCCAGAGATGCTAAGTCTCTGCCCTGCTCCACCCAGTCTTACCTTGGCCTGTGACTGGAGCAGCAAGGGGGCAAACTGATAGCGGGCAAAATGGGTAAGATTCCAGTGGGCACAGGGCAGGGACCTGCAGGCTGCCTTCTGCCTTGGCTCCTCCTCCTGGCCTAGAAGGTCCCGTGTGGACCCTCCAGGGCTGAAGAGTTCAGAGCCCAGTGGGTCAGAAGGTGGAGGCACCAGGTGGGCTTGGGGAGGCAGGATGGTGACCACATGCTGGCTGCTGGCCTCACAGTGGGTAAAGGCTTGAACTGTGGCCGTCAGGTGGGCAATGCCCACTGGTACTGTCCTGTCCCCCAGCTCCTGGGGGAGGATCTGAATCACCCGAGCAGAGCAGGGACTGGAAGAGGCAGAGAGTGGATAAGAGGTCTATGTCCTGAAATGCTGGTGAGGGGACAGGCTGGCATGGGTCACGGGAGGAGGGCTGGAGTGCAGACAGTACCTGGAGAAGCAGCAGAGCACATCCAGGCGCTGGCAGTGGCGCCGCCGTAGGTCCAGGCTGAGGATGGCTGGGAAGACAAGCATCACGGCTACAAAGGTGCAGCCAACCACTATGGCCGCCTGGGGGACGGACAGGAGGGGCATGAAGGCTGGATGAAGCTCAGCCTCAGCTCCACACCCACCCTGGGCTGCCCCTTGTGAGGCCTCACCTGCAGGGAGAAGGCTCGCAGCGCAGGGATGGGAATGAGGGTAGCCATGAGGAAGGCGGCCATGTTGTTGATGGACGTGAGGACTACACTGGTGCCCGTGCGCTGCAGACACTCACCCATGCGCTCCTGCCAGGACAGAGTGGGGACCTGCCCTCAGGTCACAAGGGAGGGGCTATGTCAAGGTAGAGTCAAGGGGAGGCTCAGGAACTTGGGGTGTGGAGGTGGGGCAGTCGAAACACAGCAGCTAGCACTTATTGGGCACCATGCACCTGTCATGGACTGTTCTAAGCATTCAACTTGAGTTATCTTACGGATCCAAACAACAACCCTTGGGACACAGCACTATTATTCCCCCTGTTTACAGATGGGGACACTGAGGCACTGAGGCTCATTAGCAGCCCAACGTCACTTGAACCAAGAGGCTCTTAACCAATAGGCTGAGCTGCCTCAGATGAGCCCTGGAGGACAAGGCCCCACCTGGAGACGGGTGCCAGGCAGAGCCTCTGTGAAGGCGTGTGCCAGCAGGAATATGTGATCCACGCCAATTCCCAGAGCCAGGAAGGGCAGCACCTGGAGAAGCAGAGAGCGGGCAGCTGGAGGACCCATGCAGCCTGGCGGCTGGCGCTGAGTTGGCCCGGCAGTCCTGGCGTACCTGGGTAGTGGCAGCATTGAAGGTGATGCCGAACAGGGCACAGAGCCCAAGGCCTGAGGCCACCGCCAGGGCCACCAGCAGCACACCAGCGAGGCCCACGGCACCCTGGGACTGAGCACAGTCCCACCGCAGCATGGTCACACAGGCATAGGCCAGCTGTGGGGAGAAAGGGCAGTCTCAGACAGGGGCTCCCAGGGTGGGCACTGGGTGGAGGTGGGGTGGGGGCAAGGTGCCCAGTGCAGGACCCACCATGAGCAGGTAGCCTCCCACCACACGGGCAGCACTGACTTCAGAGAATGCATGCAGGATGTCATCCAAGGTGGTGGAGGAGAAGGCGTGGATCTGCTGGGAAGCATTCTCAGGCAGGGCCTCCTGGGCCAGCTGGAGAAACAGGGTGGATCTGAGGGGGCTGGAGGAGGGAGGGGCCTCAGGGCACCCCCCCTTGTCCTTGTCCGTACTGACCGACCTGCACAAAGCGCCGCTGCCAGGCTTGTAGCACTGTGCCGGCCTGCTCCTCACTCCAGCCTATGTCATGCGTCTGATAGTCACCCCGGAAATGCTCGTACAGCTGGCGGGGACTCATCAGCAAGAAGGTGCTCTGCAGGGCCTCTGCCCTGGTGGGGGGGTGCGGGGGAACCAGGGGTCAGAGCTGGCCCAGACTCCTGGCAAGGGGTGTGGGGGGGAACCAGGGGTCAGGCTGGTCCAGACACCTGGCGAGGGTATTCGGGGGAACAAATGTCAGATCTGGCCCAGACACCTGGCGAGGGGTGTCGGGGGGAACCAGGGGTCAGCCTGGCCTAGACACCTGGCAAGGATGTGCAGGGGCTTTTGCCAGAGCTGCCTGACATTACAATATGGATTCTCATGCATGGAGTCCCCTCACCAACTCCCAGGGGAGGCCCTACCTCAGCAGCTGTCCTTGGGGGTTTCTGGCCGTGCCTCCCAGCAGCAGTTCCTCCTGCCAGTGCATGAATTTGTGGGAGAAGCCATGGCAGCCCCCGCTCAGCTCGTCAGCCACATGGGGAGCCTGGAGGGGAACAGGAGGGGTTAATGCTTAAGGCTCTGGCCGCGGATAACTAGGAAGCCACAAGGGGGAGCAGAGAGTAGGCTGCTGGGAGGAGCTGGCATAGCTTTAGTGGATTCTGAACGACCACATTCGCAGGGCTGTAAAGACACCTGGGAAACCAGGTGTGATATTCATGCTTATCTACTGTGCTCTTAGTTTCCCTGTATGAGTCTATTTTGATAAAAAGTCCAGCCTTGGCCGGGCATGGTGGCTCACACCTGTAATCCCAGCACTTTGGGAAGCCGAGGCAGGTGGATCACGTGAAGTCAGGTGTTTGGGACCAGCCTGGCTAACATGGTGAAACCCCATTTCTACTGAAAAAACAAAAATTAGCCAGGTATGGTGGCGGGTGCCTGCAATCCCAGCTACTTGGGAGGCTGAGGCAGAATTGCTTGAGCTGAGGTTGCAGTGAGCCAAGATCGAGCTACTGCACTCCAGCCTGGCTACACAGCAAGAGTCAAAAAGAAAGTCCAGCCTTATAAAAGGAAAAAGGGAGTCATACACCACTTGAGGGTTCCGTAGGATAAGGAATGGGAATGGAACACTGGGGTCCTGGCACAGCGGGAGCAGGGTAATAATGGCCAGGAAGTGGGGGTCAGGGCACAGAGCTGTCCGCTCCCCCAGAATACAGGAGTGTGTGAGGAGGGGAAAGGGAAGGAAAACAGCCTTTCCCTGCGGACCTGGCTGGAACCCACCTGCCTGCTGTGATGGTTGGGGGCACTAGGTGGGCAGTGGAGGTCGTCAGGGTGCAGACAGGGCCGCCCCACGTAGGCCTGGCCCACCTGCGCCTTGTTTAGCAGCTCTCGGAAGCCCTCAAGGGAGGCAAAGGGACCCAGCTCCTCCAGCAGCTGCTCTGGATCCAGGTTGGTCCACTGGATATCCGGGCGGCCACTGAGGGGAAAGCCCACGGTGGGCGAGAGTCAGGGATGAAAACCCAGGCTCCAAACTGCTACTGGGGCCCCATGCTGTGCCCCACTCTTCTCTTATCTGCCGATTTGTCCCTCAATATGGAGGGTGTGCAAGGCTCAGCTTCTCAGAACTGCCAGGCTACATGGGCCCACCAGGGTGCTGCAGTGAGCCGTAGATGGGTACAAGAGGATATCAGGGCAGGGTTACCTAATACATAGAAAGGGCCCAGAAAGGCCCCACTGAGTCCCTTACCAAGCTGTCTGTGCTTGGTTCTAATATATAACCAGCAGGCACATGCCTGTAGCAGGTTTTCTTCTTGGCCTGGACAACAGCTTAGCAGACACCTAGGTAATTCCCCCCAGCAAAGCCTCTTTCTGGGTATCTTTTTCTCCTTTGCTCAGAGCTAACAGATCTTTGTGTTTAGTTTTGTCTAAATAAGACAGTCTTCCTTCCTTCAGAGGGAAGAAGGGGGATGTGGAGAGCGCCCTGCGGAAGCCCATGTTCTGTTCCTGGCCTGGGAGGTAATCAGGGTCTTGGTAAGGTTTTGATCATTCTCATTCCCCCGACCCCTCCTTTCTGCTGAAAGACTCTCCAGCGGGAGATGAAGCAGGGCCCGGAGCAGCTCTGGCACTCACGGCAGGTAGGCGGAGCCCCCTTGGAGTTTGGCTCCCTCCCAGAAGCAGTCGAGGGGTGTGAGGATCACGCACGGAAACAGCTTCTCAATCATCTGCCAGGGACACCCGGGCCACATCAGTCCTGCCCCACAGCCTTTGTAGGATGCCCTCTGCAATCCCCCTCCTTAGTTTTAGGGGGAGGATTGCAGGCTGTGGGGCTTGCTGCGTCTCTCTGAGTCCTCCCATGCCACAGAAAAGGTTCCGCCTCTACTCCCTCTCAGGACATTTACCCGCTCAATCATTCCATTTTCAATAAGGGGAACTCCTGACTTGTAGCAGATTTTGTTCAAATCCCAGGACCTGCAATAGCCAGGGGCACAGGAGGTCAGCAGAAGAGGGGGATTCCCACTCCAGAACCCCCACGGCACGCTTCACCCCCAGCTGCTCAGGGGCTCAGCCAGACTCACTTCCCATAGAGTGATACTTGGACTTTACTGGCAGTGAGGGCTGCCTGGAGGTGGAGGCCAAGTGCTTCAGGTGTGAGGACGTTCTCTCCCTCCTGGCGTGAGGTCTGTATCAGCATCTGAGAGGTGTATGCAGCCTCCTCCCCCAGCTTCTCCTTGGTGTAATGCAGCTCCTGGCTCACCCGGCTGCCTACTGCCAGAGCAAAGAGAGAAGGCTGGGGGGAAAGGGTCTGGGCAGGTCAGAACTAGGGAAGGGGGCTCCTAACTCTGAGGGCTTCCCAGACAAGTGGGAGAGGAGCCCCTGCCTTATCCCTGAGGGCCTCATTAGGGCCCAGGCCGACTCCCCAGGCTTCTGGTCCTGGAGCTCTGCCAGGGAAGCGGGGAAGACTGGGTTGTGTGCTCTACGGATTTCTTGTGTGGTCTAGGCTAAGCATGAACCACGTTGGCTGGGCTTCGGGCGTAAACTTAAAAATGACAATCAGCATGAGCTGGCCCCGGGCTGGGGGAGTTGTGGGGGAATCTTGGTAAGGGAACCTTCATTCAGTCCCTCTCTGCTCTGGTGGGAAGGACAAGGAGGGCCACTAGAGGAAATAGGGAGGCTGCTGCTGGGAGGGTTTCCTGAAAGAACAGGTTTAGGGCTGGGGCTGGTTCTTAGTTCAGGTTGCTCCGGGAAGTGATTTATATCACACACACCTTTCTGCAAGCTGTTCTGGGGAGAAGGTAGAGATGGGAGGGTCTGGTAATCATAGGCCCTGCGTTGCTGTGGGCAAGGGGGAGGACTGGACAGTCATTCAGGGTTCTGCTCCCTCTCAGGCAGGAAGTGCATGGAATCAGCTCACGAACCCTGGCAGGGGTGAAATCATAGTCGGCCAAGGGGAGGGAGGAGTCCGGATCACTTTCAGCACCCCCACTGTCTAGAACACAGGGAGTCCAGGCGCCAGGCTGCCTTAGGTTCCTGGATCTTAGCTCCCCTCCAGTCCTGTGTTACGTGAGCCACAGGGTCCTACTCTGTAGCTGGGACCTGGGGGAGGTGGGGACATTGTGAGGGGATATCACCTAACTATGATGTGGGGAAGAGTGAGGGCCAAATTCACCTCTGGAGACTTTGTGGATTTGGTCTGATCTCAGACCCTGTGCTGTTTCCACCTGTCTAGGGGTCTCCTCCTGTTAGTCTTTGCTGCCTGCCGGGACCCACAGTACTGCTTCTCTGAGACTCAAGCCTTTCTGAGATCTTCATGCTTCCCAATCTTTCTTTTTTCAAGATAGGGCCTTGCTCTGTTGCCTAGGCTGGAGTGCAGTGGCCCGATCACAGCTCACTGTAGCTTTGACTTCCGGGCTCAGGTGATCCTCCCACCTCAGCTTCCTGAGTAGCTGGGACTACAGGTGCTTGCCACCACGCCTGGCTAATTTTTATTTTTTTGTAGAGATGAGTTCTCATTATGTTGCCCAAACTAATCTTAAACTAATGGGCTTAAGTGATCCTCTCACCCCAGCCTCCTAAAGTGCTGGGATTACAGGCATGAGTCACTGCGCCTGGCCCTTTAATCTCTTTTTCAAATCCATATTCTTCTTATTCACAAAAGCCCCAAATCCTTGGTAACCCCAACACGTAATTACCCATATGCTCACATCTCCCCCCGCTTCCTGACAGTCACATTCCTGGCCTTCGCCTCATGAAAACGGCCTTCCTGTCTTGCTCCCCACACTGCCAGATTCCACCGACTCTTTTTCTTCCTTCCCTGACTTTTTTTTTTTTTTTTTTTTTGAGACAGAGTTTCACTCTTATTGCCCAGTCTAGAGTGCAATGGCACAATCTCGGCTCACTGCAACCTCTGCCTCCTGGGTTTAAGTGGTTCTCCTGCCTCAGCCTCCTGAGTAGCTGGAATTACAGATGTGCACCACCATGCCCAGCTAATTTTTGTATTATTAATAGAGATGGGATTTCACGATGTTGGCCAGGCTGGTCTCCAACTCCTGACCTCAGGCAATCCACCTGTCTCGGCCTCCCAAAGTGCTGGGATTACAGAAGTGAATCACCATGATGACTGGCATTTTTTTTTTTTTTTTTTTTTGAGAGGGAAACTTGCTCTGTCAACAGGCTCAAGTGAAGTGGTGTGATCTTGGCTCACTGCAACCTCCGCCTCCCAGGTTCAAGCGATTCTCCTGCCTCAGCCTCCGGAGTAGCTGGGATTACAGGCGCCCACCACCATGCCTGGCTAATTTTTGTATTTTTAGTAGAGATGGGATTTCGCCATGTTGGCCAGGTCTCAAGCCCCTGGCCTCAAGTGATCTGCCCACCTTGGCCTCCCACAGTGCTGGGATTACAGGCGGGAGCCATGGAGCCCGGCCTCTCCTTCTCTGACTCTTCCCTACTTCCCACTCCTTTGCCAGGTCTGTATTGCAGTGTTTCTTTCACCAGGCTTAGGCCAAAGGCTGCTGCATGGAGGGGAAGGAGGAGACGACAGAGATAAGCTCCCATAGTAAGTGGGTGTGCTGAGAGGAAGGAGGTGTGGGTGGCGGAAGAAACCCAGAGAGATCTGATAAGAAAGCAGGAGAAAGAAACATGGATAATTTAAAATGGAGCATCAAAAAGAATAAAGACTCCTCAGAGGAGAAATGGGGAAGAGAAAAAGATAAACCTCAGTTGACAAAGATAGATATGGACAGATGAACTGGGATGCATTGTGGTGCAGGAAAGAGATGATGATGCTTAGTTTGTGCTTTGGGCTAATTACTTACTCTCTCTGAGTCTCCAGTTCCTCATCTGTCAAATGGGAACAGTGACTACCTTGGTAGAGTTAGAATCAGTGCAGGTAAAGTACTTAGGAAATTGCATGGCACATAGTAGGTACAGATACGGAGTTATATTATTCAGTAGTTGTTGGAAGAGAAATGATGTGACAGAAAAATGAGAAGGAACCGAAGGAAAGAAAGACTGCAGGTGAGTGGGGAGGAGATAAGATAGGAGGGAGAACATCAAGATCGATACATTAAAAAAAACTTGTCTCTCTCTTTCTCTCTTTTTTAAAAATTTTTTTGAGACAAGATCTTGCTCTGTCACCCAGGCTGGAGTGCAGTGGTGCGATCACAGCTCACTGCAGCCTTGACCTCCTGGCTCAAGCAGTCCTCCCAAGTAGCTGGAACTACAGGTGTGTGCCACCATGCCCAGCTAAGTTTTGTATTTTTTGTAGAGACAGGGTCTCCCCATGTTGTCCAGGCTGGTCTCAAACTCCTGGGCTCAAGTGATCCTCCCACCTCAGCCTCTGAAAGTGCTGGGATTACAGGCATAAGTTACTATGCTTGGCCAAACTTTTATGTCTTTACCGATGCAAAAATATAACTTGTTAACCAATATGGAAAAAGAGTCCACCTTATAGGTAATCCTATAAATGCAAATAAAAATAATAAGTTACTATCTAACAATTTACCAAAAACTTTAACATTGATAGCACTCATTGCTGGTTTACAGGAGTGCACTCTAATCCGCTATGGGAGTGTACTATGGTATACTCTTTGGGGAAAGCAACATTGCAATATGTATGCTTCATAATCTTTGGTCCAGAAGTTTCACATGTAAGGGCCTATATGCAACTGTAGGGACCTAAGCTTTCTCTGGGTGAAATGGGAGTCATGGTAGATTTTGAACAGAGATGATCTGACTTTTTCATCACCTAACAATGTATTTTTGTGAATACACTGTTGTGAGTTGTGAATGATAAGAGGTGCCCCCAAGAAGAAGTCAGGAAAGGTGTCCTGGACCAAGTGTGTGCAGGGAACTGTCAAAGGCTCAGTGTTTCGGTACTGCTAAGAGTGAGCCAGGGAGGAGCCAGTGACAGTGCTGGAGAAGCAATCAAGTCCAATCGTGGAGGGCCTAGAGTGTGTGCTGTGGAGTATATATTTGACTTCACAGAATCTGGTAGAAATTGGTGGAAGGGCTCTAAGAAGGGGACTGACTTGGCCAGATGGAGATTGGCCACAGGGCGGTGCTGTGGAGGCAGATTTGAAGATGAGGCTGTCAGCCTCTTCCTCCTTTCTGAAACACCCTGATTTTGGTGGCCGTCCTCGGAACGGCCTAGTGATTAGGGACAACTGGGCTCTTCCCCAGCATCAGAAGGTGAAACTTGATTAGTTTAAGAAGCCAATCAGTAATTCCATTGCGTTTGGCAAATTTAGGATTTCAGCATAGGATGCTACATAGTTCTCACCAAAGACATCAAATGAGAAGCTGGCTGTCAGGCTTCTAATACATTTTTCCTCATTTTCTTTTTTTTTTTTTAAGATAGAGTTTTGCTCTTGTCGCCCTGGCTGGAGTGCATTGGCGATCTTGGCTCACTGCAACCTCCGCCTTCCAGGTTCAAGCAATTCGCCTGCCTTAGCCTCCCAAGTAGCTGGGATTACAGGTGTGTGCCACCATGCCCAGCTAACTTTTGTATTTTTAGTAGAGATGGGGTTTCACCATGTTGGCCAGGATGGTCTCGATCTCTTGACCTCATGATCTGCCCGCATAGGCTTCCCAAAGCGATGGGATTACAGGTGTGAGCCACCACTCCTGGCCTAAAATTTTCCTCACTTTCAAAAAGACATGCAAGACCAGGCACAGTGTCTCATGCAGGTAATCCCAGCACTTCAAAGGCAAAGGCAGGAGGATCGCTTGAGACCAGTTCAAGACCAGCCTGGGGATCGGCCGGGTGTGGTGGCTCAGGCCTGTAATCCTAGCTCTTTGGAAGGCTGAAGTGGGCAAACCACGAGGTCAGGAGGTCGAGACTAGCCTGGCCAATGTGGTGAAACTCAGTCTCTACTAAAAATACAAAAATTAGCCAGGTGTGGTGTGGGCAGGTTGGCGTCAGCTGAGTTCACGCCAATGCACTGCAGCCTGGGCAACAGAGCAAGACTCTGTCTCGGGGGGGAAAAAAAACAAAGACCAGCCTGGGCAACATAGTGGGACTGAGTCTCTACAAAAAACAAAAAAATAAAAAAATAATTAGCTGTGCATGGTGGCATGTGCCTGTAGCTCCAGATACTGTGGAGAAAGGCAAGAGGGCTGCATGAGCCTAGAAGTTTGAGGCTGCAGTGAGCTGTGATTGTGCCACTGCACTCCAGCCTGGTTGAAAGAGTGAGACCCTATCTCTATAAAACAAAATAAAACAAAAACAAAAATACATGCAAGACAAGAATGACTTCTTTTTCCTGCCACTGCAGCAGCCACCTTGGGATAAGCCTGAGGACAAAAGTCCAACATGTTGAAAAGACAGCAGAGGAGAAAGATAGAAAGAAACTGGGTTCTTGCTAATGTCCTTGGGCTGCTGAATTAACTGAATTAACCAGACTTCCTGTTACAGAGAATAACAAATCAATCTTCCTTCCTCCCTCCTTCCTTTCCTTTCTTTCTCTTTCATGTGGCTAAAAGCATTCTATTAATTAACTTATTTATTTATTTTATTATTGTTATTTTTTTGAGATGAAATTTCGCTCCCGTTGCCCAGGCTGGAGTGCAATGGCGTGATCCTGGCTTACCACAACCTCCACCTCCCAGGTTCAAGCGATTCTTCTGCCTCAGCCTCCCACATAGCTGGGATTACAGGCATACACCACCACACCCAGCTAACTTTGTATTTTTAGTAGAGATGGGGTTTCTCCATGTTGGTCAGACTGGTCTGGAACTCCCAACCTCAGGTGATCCACCTGCCTTGGCCTTCCAAAGTGCTGGGGTTACAGGCGTGAGCCACCATGCCCGGCCTATTTATTTATTTTTTTGAGATGGAGTCTTGCTCTGATACCCAGGCTGGAGTGCAGTGGCACACTCTCTGCTCACTGCAACCTGTGCCACTGGGTTTAAGTGATTCTCCTTCCTCAGCCTCCCAGGTAGCTGGGATTACAGGCACACACCACCATGCCTGACCAAATTTTGTATTTTTACCTTGTCTCTACTAAGAGACGAGGTTTTGCTATGTTGACCAGGTTGGTCTCAAACTCCTGACCTCAGGTGATCAACCCACCTTGATCTCCCAAAATGCTGGGGTTACAGGTATGAGCCACCATGCCTGGCTTATTTTTTATTTTTATTTTTTTCGAGACGAAGTCTCCCTCTGTCCCCCAGGCTGGAGTGCAATGGCACGATCTTGGCTCACTATAACCTCTGCCTCCCAGGATCAAGTGATTCTCCTGCCTCAGCTTCCCAAGTAGCTGGGATTATAGGCGTGTGCCACTACACCCGGCTAATTTTTGTATTTTTAGTAGAGACGGGGGTTTCACGATGTTGATTAGGCTGGTCTTGAACTCCTGACCTCATGATCTGCCTGCCTCAGCCTCCCAAAGTGCTGGGATCACAGGCGTGAGGCACTGCGCCCGGCCTTATTTTTTAATTTTTAAGAAACAGAGATGGGGTTTTGCCATGTTTCCCAGGCTGGTCTTGAATTCCTGGGCTCAGTCAAGCCTCCCACCTGGGCCTCCCAAAGTGCTAGGATTACAAGTAGGAGCCACCGTGCCTGGTCTAAAGGCATTCTAAATGATACAATCAGAAGTATATTGCCAGAGATGGAACAAGGCCTCAACTAGAGCAGTGACCACAAAGTAGAAAGGATGGGTCTGTTATGAGAGAGTTTAAGAAGCAAGGATTTACTAGTTTAGTAACCAATTGGACGAGCAAGAACTGAGGCTGACTCCTAAGGTTTTAGCTTTAGGTATTTAAGTGGATGGTGGTTCTACCAACTCATATAACGCCATCCTCTGTCTTCTACATAGAATTGCAGCTCTTACTGCCCTGGCTGGAGTGCAATGGCACGATCTTGACTCACTGCAACCTCCGCCTCCCGGGTTCAAGCGATTCTTCTGCCTCAGCCTCCGGAGTAGCTGGGACTGTAGGCGTGAACCACCACACTTGGCTAATTTTTATATTTTTAGTAGAGATGGAGTTTCACCAAGTTAGCCGTGCTGGACTCTAACTCCTGACCTCAGGTGATCCACCTACTTCGGCCTCCCAAAGTGCTGGGATTACAGGCGTGAACGACTGCACCCTACCTGCTTCCTCCTTCTTTGAGACTGGGTCCCATGGTGAGACTCCATCTCTCTGAGGAAAAAGATCACTGCTTTTACCTCATCCCTAGCCAATATAGGACAGAGTGATATTCTGAAATAAAGGAAAAAAGCCTAGGAATTGGCTACCATCCTCTTATAACACCTTCCCCCAAACAACAGCAAAAAACTGCTGGGGTCTAGCCTTTCCTATGCGGGAGTGTAGGAGAGGACAAGGAAACATGGAGGTTCAAGCAGTGTTTAGATGGGGCAGATGTGGGGATGGAGAGGGAGGAGGGGAAGGGAGATTGCCTCTGCTTTGGCAGGAAATCCAAGAGTCATTTGGGACCACCCAGGCAGCAATGGTGTGGGTGGGGGTATGTGTATGTGCGTGTATGCACATGTGTGTCCTGGGGCTGGGGGCAGACAGGCAGGCAGAGCAAAACATCTGCTCTGGACCCCAGGGCTGGCTGAAAGTGTGTATGGATGTGAGAGTCTGCAGGGCTGGGGGTAGGTAGGGTGGGGACGTGTGGGAGCCCAGTAGGCAGGCAAGCTCTGAGAAACATCTGCTCTGGATCCTAGTACTTGCCAGTATTTGAAATAACTGAAGGGTGTGAGACTCCAACCTGGGCTCTGCCGTTGGGTATGGGCCAGGGCTGAGGGAGCCTACAAAATGCAAATTTCCCAGGGAAAAATAGACTGGAGTTTGACTTCTATTAAGGGCTGCCATGTGAAACCAGGCCTCAGGAAAGGAGAGAGTCATATTGAAATTATTAATAAGAAATCATTCTGGCTGGGTGCGGTGGCTCACGCCTGTAATCCTAGCACTTTGGGGGGCCTAAGTGGGCAGATTACTTGAGGCCAGGAGTTCGAGACTAGACTGGCCAACATGGTGAAACCCTGTCTCTACTAAAAATACAAAAATTAGGCTGGGCACGGTGGCTCACACCTGTAATCCCAGCACTTTGGGAGGCCTAGGCAGGCAGATCACGAGGTCAGGAGTTCGAGACCAGCCTGGCTAACATGGTGAAACCCCATTTCTACTAAAAATACAAAAATTAGCCGGCGTTGGGGCAGGTGCCTGTAATCCCAGTTATTTGGGAGGCTGAGGCAGAAGAATCACTTGAACCCAGGAATAGAAGGTTGCAGTGATCCAAGATTGTGCCACTGCACTCCAGCCTGGGCGACAGAGCAAGACTCCGCCTCAAAAAAAAAGAAAGAAAATAATTCTTCTTTTATGCTTCCGGATTTGATCCCACCTGACCCTGGCTGTTTGTTGCCTCAAATTGTGGATTCTGTCTTGCTTTTCCATTAATTGGGCCCGGTATGAACCCTCTCCCTGGAGGCTTGGCCAGATGATTTACTCAGTTTCCCCAGCCTTCTAGTTCTAACTTTTCTGATTCTCCTGGTCAGAAGTGATTTCTCCCTGCCTTCTCTTATACAACATAATCACTGGGTGCTCTGTATTTTATTTTAGTTATTCTAGCACATATTTTACTTTCCTTGCTACTGAAAGATGAGCCTTGTTTTAGCTGCCTTTGTAAACCCTGATGCATTTCTATGTTAACACATAGAAAGTTACCAATAAATGCTAAATACACACATACAAAATAATAGACAAATATTCTATACACTCAATTCACAGGGTCTGCAGATAGCCATTTATGGGTGTGGGAGGGAACAGTGTTCCTTGATGCCCAGATGTATAGACTCTGACCAGCAGGTGCCCCTCTAGCCCCAGGGCCAGGGCTACTAGGGCTCAGTAGCCAGCTCCTCACCCGTACCTGAGCAGCTACAGCCAGTGTCCACAACTCACCTTCTACCCAGAGCTGTTCCAGGTTTGTCTCAATAATAGCCACGCGAAGACCTAATGCCAGGGCCCCAAAGGCCAACAGTCCCAGAAAGAGCACTTTGCCACAGTGTCTCTGGATCCCACAGCCCAGAGAGAAGAGCAGGCCCTGGAAGTAAGCACGAAGCCAGAGTGGAGCCTTCAGGCTCCCAGCTAGGATCTGGGATGGAAAGAGAAGGGTCAGCCAGACATCACTGCAACAATGCATGAAATCCTTCCCTTCTCACCCTGTATATCCGCTGCCGAGCCCTAGCTTCTAGATTTCCAGATGTGGGGCAGGGAGCACCAACACAGACACAGGTCCAAACTTGGAAGATGTAACACCAGCCACTCCCTCCATCTCTCCCTCCTTTCCTCCTTCTCTTCCTTCCTTCCTTTTTTCCTCCCTCCTTTCTTTCTTTCTTTCTTTTCTTTCTCTCTTCCTTTTTTCCTTTCTTTCTTCCTTTCCTTCTTTCTCTCTTCCTTCCTTCTCTCTCTCTCTTTCTTTCTTTCTCTTTATTTTTTGAGATGGAGTCTCTCTCTGTCACCAAGGCTGCAGTGTAGTGGCACAATCTCGGCTGACTGCAACCTCTGCCTCCCTCCTCAGCCTCCCAAGTAGCTGGGACTACAGGTGTAGCTGGGACTGCAGGCGTGTGCCACCATGCCCAGCTAATTTTTATTTTTAGTAGAGACAGTGTTTCACCATGTTGGCCAGGCTGGTCTCGAAGTCCTGACCTCAGGTGATCTGTCCACCTCAGCCTTCCAAAGTGCTGGGATTACAGGCGTGAGCCACTGTGCCCAGCGGGCATAGGCCCATTTTCTGAGAGCAGGATACATATGTACACACACACACACACACACACCCCTGTCGTCGGGTGGACACAGAGGTGAACCCACAGACACTCATTCTCAATGGCCAGATGACAAGAAGACACAGGCACAGACACGCAGACACACAGACGCACACGCACAACTTACCGCGTTAGCGCTCACTTGCCTTCAGACACCCAATGACACTCAGCACGTCAAGACATCACAAACCTTGAAGAGGCCCGAGTGCCAGACCTGGCCTTGCTCTTCCTTCTTCCAGCTCCCCCTCTACTCACCTGAGGTGCTGCGGTTCGAGCTGGGGGTGTGTAACTCAGAGGCAGCTCTCTGAGGGGCGGCGACCGAGTCATGCTGGCGGGGATGGGGGGCGTGGGCGCCCCCAACCCGCATTATCTGGTAACTCCCATAGGCTAGCCCGGCCTCCCAGTACCGCTGGTCCCCGCGTGGGGATTCAGTGGAGCGGCCAATGCGCGGGTGGGGGTGAGACTGTAGGGTGCGACTGTTAACGGCGGCTGGGAAGCAGGAGTGCAGGGAGCTGCGAGTTCGGGGCGCGGCGCCCGGGTTCACCCGCTCTATGGGCCGCGGCGGCTGGAGGAGGAATGGGTCCCGCGCGCAGGCGGAACTGCTGGTTGGAGACGCCCAGCAAGGCTGGAGGTGCAGACTAGAGTGCCCGGGAGACGGCTGGAGCTCCAGAAAAAGGGAGCTGGCCGGGGCGACGCCCTCCCATTGGCTGAGGGGCCCGCAAATTACCCGAGCCGCGCAGCCGGACCCGCTGCTAGGTAACGGCGCCGCAGGGGGCGGGGCACGAGACCACCCAGGCTGGGCCACCCCGCGCCTCCCTCCCGCCCGCGGGGCCCCGGGGAGGAGGAGGGAGGGGGATCCCGGAGAGGCGCAACGGCGGTCAAGTGTAAGTTCAGATAGGCTGACGCTGAGAAAGGCCGTTTGCGGGCCCTGTTAGGGCTACACTTTTTTTTTTTTTTTTTTTGAGAAGGAGTATCGCTCTGTCACGCATGCTAGAGTATAGTGGCGCGATCTCGGCTCTCTGCAACCTCCGCCTCCTGGGTTCAAGCGATTCTCTGCTTCAGCCGCCCGAGTAGCTGGGATGACAGGCGCCCGCCACCGCGCCCAGCTAATGTTTTGCATTTTTAGTAGGGACAGGGATTTCACCATCTTGGCCAGGCTGGCCTTGAACTCCTGACCTCGTGATCCACCCGCCTTGGCCTCCCAAAATGCTGGGATTACAGGCTTGAGCCACTGCGCCCCGCCTTTTCTGTTTAAGATGGGGTCTCACTCTGTCACCCAGGCTGGAGTGCAGTGGCTTCATCTCGGCTTGCCTCCGCCTTCCAGGCTCACGCCATCTTCCCACCTCAGCCTCCCGAGTAGCTGGGACCATAGGCATGCATCACCACTGCCAGCTATTTTTCTTGTATTTTTGGTAGAGACTGGGTTTCGCCATGTTGCCCAGGCTGGTCTCAGACTCCCAAGCTCGGGCAGTCCACCCGCCTCAGCCTTCCAAAGCGTTGGGATGACAGGCGTGAGTCATCGCGCCCGGCCTAGGGCCACACTTTTTTTTTTTAGACTTAATTCACTTTATTTTTCTTGTATAAAAACCCTATGTCGCTGGGCGCGGTGGCTCACGCCTGTAATCCCTGCACTTTGGGAGGCCGAGGCGGGCGGATCATGAAATCAGGAGTTCAACACCAGCCTGGCCAAGATGGTGAAACCCCGTCTCTACTAAAAATACAAAAAAATTAGCTGGGCGTGGTGGCACACGCCTGTAGTCTCAGCTACTTGGGAGGCTGAGGCAGAAGAATCACCTGAACCCAGGAGGCGGAGCTTGCAGTAAGCAGATATTGTGCCACTGCACTCCAGCCTGGGCAACAGAGTGAGACTCCATTTCAAAAACAGAACAAAACAAAAACCCTATGTCATAACCACTGCTGGAGCCTGGGTCATCTGCACGAAGACTTTGGTGTGGGTCTTGAAGAGGTCGTCAGTGAATTCCTGATAGGGAGACTTGGTGAATACAAGTCTCCTTCCAGAAGTCCAGGGGTCAGGTAGCTGCAGCTCTTCGAGATGGTATCAAAGCGGGTAGGGCCAGTTTCTTTCCGGCCCAAAGCCCAAGATTTCTTCTGTTCACTCTTCCTGGCCTCCATTCTTGCCCTCTTCAGTCCACTCTCTCCACTGAGACCAGAGTCATCTCTCTAACATACAAATCTGATAGCTCCAAAGCACAAGGCCACTGGGAGCACAGGGTCCTGTGTGATCTAGCTAAAGCCTCATCTCCCATGGTTCCCTCACATTAGTGTTCCTTCCATAGCCATGTGTTCCTGCCTTTGTACATGTTGTGGCCATTTTGTCTTGGCAGACAATCTTCAAACACTGAACGTGAATCACTCCCCTACCCCACTTTTTTTTTTTTTTTTGAGGCACGATCTCCCTCTGTCACCCAGGTTGGAGTGGAATGGTGCCATCACAGCTCACTGCAGCCTTGACCTCCCAGTCTCAAGAGATCCTCCCACCTCAGCCTCCCAAATGGCTGGGACTACAGGTGTGCACCATCACACCCGACTAATTTTTCTAATTTTATATAGATGGGGTTTCGCCATGTTGCCCAGGTTGTTCTCAAACTCCTGGGCTCAGGTGATCTGTCCGCCTGGGGCTTCCAAAGTGCTGCAATTATAGGCATGAGCCACTTTACCCAGCCTACCTCCTCTTTGAAACCTTCCTTGATTCATGTCTGTCTCCTGCCAGATAATTGCTTATTTGTGCTCTGTATAACAACTCAATTTATATATGTATAATTGCATTTATGATACAGTAACTTATGTACTTGAAAATCTGCCTTCTTCACCAGACAATAAATATGTGCTCAATAATTGTTAAGTGAGTCACTAAGAGTTGCAGAACTCAGGGTGTAATGGATTGGAAACAGGAAAGAATAGAGGCAATAGTGCCTCTATTAAACTTTCAACTATCCTATTTGAGTGCGCTGTTTCTATTGGGTTCCTGACTGATAAACCCTGAGTGGCAGAATAGGGTAAAATTAATATTCCAATATGTAAAGTTTGGGAAAGAGAAAAAATATCCACAATAAGCTCATGATTCTAACACAACTACTATTATCTCTGGCCAATTTCTTGGTCAATTTTTCCAGACTTAAAAAAAAATCATTATATCATAAATATTTCATGTTACTACATAGTTTTTGTGATCAATCATTTGGAGAATATCCTGGGGACAGAGTCCCAGAAGTGGGGTTGTTTGGGTCAAAGAGTATGAACATTTTTATGGCTCTTGCTACACACTGTTAAACTAATTTTTGAAAGCTTGTGAAATTTTTTTTTTTTAGACGGAATTTCTGTCTGTCACCCAGACTGGAGTAGAGTGGCGCAATCTCAGCTCACTGCAACCTCTGCCTCCTGGGTTCAAGCAATTCTCTGCCTCAGCCTCCCAAGTAGCTGAGATTGCAGGCACCCACCACCACACCTGGCTAATATTTTTTTGTATTTTTAGTAGAGATGGGGTTTCACCACCTTGGCCAGGTTGGTCTTGAACTACTGACCTTGTGATCCACCCGCTTCAGCTTTCTAAAGGGCTGGGATTACAGGTATGAGCCACCGCGCCTGGCAAGCTTGTGCAAGTTAACATCATCTCTAGAGCCTCAGTCCTGGGGAAAAGGAACATTTAGATTGAGGGGGTGAACATCTAACAGGTTTGCCATTTCCATTGTCCATTCACCCAGAAAAATGCCTATGGAGGAACTAATATATGTATGATGCTGTTGGCCAAATAGTAACTGCACATGAAAAGCAGCCTACCTGAATAGTACTTTCTTCTCCCTGTTACAGAGTGGGTCCTGCTGAGGATAAAGTGGCATGGTAGCTCACGCTTGTAATCCCAGCACTTTGGGAGGCTGAGGTGGGAGGACTGCTTGAAGCCAGGAGTTCAAACCCAGGCAAAATAGTGAGGCTCCATCTCTACAAAAAGTAAAAAGTTAGCTGGGTGTGATGGCACATATTTGTAGTCCCAGCTACTTGAGAGGCTGGGGCAGGATTGACTGAATCCAGGAGGCAGAGGGTGCAGTGAGCTGTCATTGTGCCATTGCACTCCAGTCTGGGAGACAGAGTGAGACTGTCTCAAAAAACAATAATGATAATAAAAAAAATTAAGGTTAAAAAAAAGTGTACCCCTATCAAGTCTCTGAAATAGAAACAGCCTCTAACTTAATACGTAAGGGCCCCTAGTTTGCTCTTGGGGCAATAGCTGAAGACAGGAAGTGGCCTGGAATCAGCAGTGGTTGTCATCAGGAGTCTCCTGATGTTATGTTTTAAGTAGCTCTTGAGATCTCCTTCCTTTTTTTTTTTTTTAATCAGACTCTGCAAGACTCAAGATCCATGGAGAAATAGATTTGTAACCACTTGGGCCTTGGGACTCTGCTTCTATCATAGGCCCATCACTGCTAACAACTGTGGCAAAGTCCAGCATTTGTATGGATGCTTCCAAGGCAAAGCTGTTTATTAAGGAAACCTCTTGCCTTATAGTTCAAAGACTAGAGTGGGAGAAATGGGTGTACAGTTTTCAACCTAGGGCCTAGTGTGCTGTCTGGCTGCTCCAAGCTACAAAATGACCTCTCTTCTCCCAAACAAAATGGTTTCCTGAGTCCAGCTAAGCTCAGCCAGAGCCAAAGCCATAGACCCCAGGAATAGGAGGGGATAAAGAGGCTTCTCTTCTCTTTCTGCAAGCAGCCGCCTTTAAGATAGAATGGCTTCTTTACACTTCCAGTGGTCCTGGGTATGTGTTTTGGGCCTAAACTAGAGATATTCTCTGAATAACAGGAGAAAGCAACCTAATTAAACCTATTATCACCAACGATTAAATCTCATTACTGACTCATGAGACAAACATGTCTTGGGATCTCTTCTTAAAAATTATTTATTTATTTTTTAATGATATGGGGTCTCACTATGTTACCCAGCTGGAGTGCAGTGGCACGATCTTGGCACACTGCAACCTCTACCTCCCAGGCTCATATGATCTTATCTCAGCCTCCCGAGTAGCTGGGACCACAGGCGCGTGCCACCATGTCTGGGTAATTTTTTCATATTTTAGTAGAGACAGGGTTTCATTGTGTTGCCCAGACTGGTCTTGAACTCTGAGCTCAGGCAATCTGCCCACTCTGGCCTCCCAAAGTGCTGGGATTACAGGTATGAACCACTGTGCCTGGCCTTGGGATCTTTTTTAAAAAATTTTTTACTTATTTTTTTCAAGACGATGGAGTCTTGCTCTGTCACCCAGGCTGGAGTACAGTGGTGCCATCTTGGCTCACTGCAACTTGTTTCCCGGGTTCGAGCAATTCTCCTACCTCAGCCTTCTGAGTAGCTGGGATTATAGGCACCCGCCAACACACCCGGCTAATTTTTGTGTTTTTAGTAGAGACGGGGTTTCACCATGTTGGCCAGGCTGGTCTCGAACTCCTGACTTTGTGATCTGTCTGCCACGGCCTCCCAATGTGCTAGGATTACAGGTGTGAGCCACCGCACCTCGCCACTTAGGATCTCTTATCTGTCCACTCCTTTGCTGAGTTTTGGTGTTGCAGGGTACCTGCTTTTTAGAAGTTCATTGCCTGAGGGGAGCACAGAGACCACAGGGGAAACCACTGTGAGTTGGGAGTACTCAGGGATGTTTCCAGAAGTGAAAGGAACTGGATGGGAGAGGTGGGAGGATGAAAGAATCTAAAAGGAAAAGGAATGAATGGTTCATGGCCTGGATCTTTCATTTGCTGATTGTGAGATCTTGGGGAAGTCACATAATCTTCAACATTAGCATAAGGATTAAATGAGATAATATATACAACTGAGGAACAGTGCCAGGAAATGTGAAGTGGACCACACTCACATACACACAGTGCTGGGTAAAGTGACCAGTCTGGCTTCAGGAGTGGGTTCATGTGGGAGTTAATTCATGGTGGAGGCAAGGCAGGCTTGCTTTCTCTGGCATTCCTCTAGGTTTCTCACTCACCAGCTTTGGCGGCTTCTGTTATCTAGGCCAAGCAGGGTCAATGACCCTGAGATGTGGAAGAGGGAAGTGGGGGGCCTGGGCAGCCCCATCCCCATCTGTTACATTTAGGGGTCAAGCCTGGGTATGTATGTTCCTTCCCTGTGGGCTGGTTCAGGCCAGTAGCACCTATCAAGTATTTGGTGCCAGAGGCTCCAACCAGAGACTAGGGAATGGTCCTTCACTTTAAGTGTGAGGGAAGGAGAGAGACTAAGAACAAATACAGCCTCTCTCCATTTATCCATGGCAGAAAGGCCCGACACAATCATCCTGGGTGGTGGCAGATGGCTCAGGCCAAGGACAGGTCATACTGGCTTCCAACAGAATGTGTTCTCCTGCCCAGTCTCTGTCCCTCTGGGTCAGCTTCATTAGAGCAGAGGTTTCTAGACATTCTGTCTGGGTGGTCCTTTCCATGGGCCTCTCACTTCCTCAGGCACATTTGACTATTTAGAAAGCTGCATACAAAGGCCTGGTTTATGTACCTCCTTAGGAGTCAGGAGAGCTGTAGATAAAGAAAGTGTATCCCCAGCAATTCTCTGGAAATAGAAACAACTTCTCAACTAGGCCCTGCAGACCCTAGATTCCTGTTGGGGCTACAGCTAAACACAATTTCTCTCTCTCCACTGGTTATAGAAGTAGGGTGGTAACAGTAATGTAGTGAAGAACTGGGAGGAAGTTTGACCTTGGGAAAGAGCTTGGAGGGTAATCTTGGCAGTCTTATAGGCTCATAGGAACTTATGGCCCTTCACTTCAAGTATGGGAAAAGGAGAGAGGCTAAGAACCAATGCAGCATCTCCCCTTTTATCCTTGGCAGAAGGCCCCTGATGCAATCATTCTGTGTAGCGGCAGTCTTCTCGGCTCAAGGAACTCTTGCCAGCAGCCGAGGATGAGTTGTTACCAGGGGATGGGATTCCTGGAGTAGCAGCCATCAAGTTGTGTCTGACCTGGCAAGCTCCCAGAATCCTGTTTCTCAGCACATTCCCAGAGTCCTCCCTGATTTGGCATTCAAGGTCTCCTTTCTCCTCTTCCTCCATTTCCCTCATTGAGCATCACTGGGAGATGCAGGGCAGATCCTATCAACTCTTCTGCCTGCCTGGCTTTTCTGGTTTCTGCCCCATAAGAGGTGGCCGGCCAGTGGACATTCAGTTACTCACTATGTTTCAGACATACTCAACCCCTCTGTAGCTGCTACCAAAAGGAAACAAAAACTGTCCCTGCCTTCTGGCAGAAAAACAGAGCAAAGAGAAGAAAAATCAAAGCATCTTGGGCACCCAGCCAGTCCTGGAACTGTCAGACAATAGCAGCAGTGTCCTGAGCTGGGGGCTGCTCCCAGCTGGGACTCAAACTCAACAAGCCTTCCTCTGGGAAAGCTTTACCTTTTATTTTCTCCAGCTCCTTCCTTTCCTTGATGCAGAGGCCATTCGATGGACTTGTGCTAAGGGAAGGCACAGGAGAGGTTTTTGCTCTGTCTCACTGTCAGGGGTTCTAAGGGCTCAGTGGGGAAGGACAGGAAGGAGTGTACAGGAGGGCTCTGAGATAGTCTGATCAATGTCCTTTCCTCCTCCACTCCACTTTCCCTCCCAACTCTTTTTTTTGTGATCAAGGAGTGATCTCTGGGCTCCTTGGCAGACCCAGGCCCTTAAGGGCCAGAAAGCTCTGGGAAAGAGGACAAAACCTGAGAACCAGAAGGGCCTTTAACACTCAAGCAGTCCAATTTTCTCATTTTGCAGATGGAAACACTCAAGGTCAGAGGGGAGACAGTGATTTGGCCCAAACCAAACATTACAGAGGCCAGATTTTCTTCCACCTAGGCCAGGACTCTGTCTCCAGCACCACCTGGGCCCCACCAATTTAATTTCAGTTCCAAAGGGGATCACGCTGGGCCCTACCACAGCTCTCTATCCCCACATCCCCCTCAGCCCTATTGGTTTCAACCACTTCTGCTGGGCCATTTCAGCTCCTGCCTGATTAGGGAAAACTTTCAGGAGCCTTGTTCTGACCAGTGGGAGGAATGTGGAGCTCCAGGGATCTCAAGAAGGCTGACAAAGGTGGAGATCCCCCAGGGTAGGAATGCTCATAAGTCTCTCACAAGCTCTATGACTAAGATAGGCAAGATTACTCAAGTCAACTTGAGAGCCTTGAGATTTTTGAAGCAATGCAGAAACCAGTGTTTCAAATAATTCTTTATAATTACTGCCACCCACAGTGAAGACATCAAGAGAAACCTTTGATAATTCTAGGAGGTGAAATCTCACCCCAGGAGCCACTTTTATCTTCCACCAAACACCTGCAGGTTGTAAGAGAAAGGCAGGGAAAAAGCAGAGTGAATGCGTGTTTGGGAGCAGGGGTGGTGGAGGGAAAGTGGATAGGCCTCTTGAAGGGCTGTGAAGCAAGAGAATTTCTGAAGGAAGAGGTCTGTAAATTAGGATCTAAAGGAATACAGCTGGAGGAGAGTCAGAAGGAATTTCAAGCCATGATACAGATTCCTGGCTCTTCCTTCCCAGGTTGGGCAAACCTCACTGAAGTGAGGTGGAGTGGGGTCTGGCTTGGCTCAGACCACTGCCTCAGACCATGGCTCTTCATGTTCTTATCTCCACTAAAATCTGTGGGGATAGGCTTGTTGGCTAGGTAGGGGCTGCCCCTGCTTCTGTTCAGTCTCCAAGGGATATTGAACTGGCGAAAGTGGCTACAGACTGGTAGGAGAGGGAGTGAATGGTGAGCATGGAGGGTGGGGGCTGTGGGTGAGGCAGTGGAAGGGGCTGGGAATCTGTATGGCAGGCATGGGAGCAGAGTCCTGGGCGGATGCTCAGGGGTGGCACTGCCAGCAGCTAGGCCTATGGGTCTAGAAAGGCTGATTAGGATAAAGGACTGAAGTACTCCCAGGTCCTTTTAGGTGGGGGATACTTTAAGGACTGGGCTGGATCAGCCAGTCAGAAAGAAGCCTTCCTAGGAGCTTTACATTGGACAGCTGCTGCTCCCACCTGATAAACCTTGGCAAACAAGAGTTAGGCCACTGTGTCTGTCCTGTCCCACATGCTTGCTCCAGATGATCTTTACCACATGACTCATGAACACACACTGTGTACATCTGGAGCCCACCTGACGTGGAGCTTGGGACTGCTCCACAAGTCTCCAGCATGTCTTTGGAAGCCCTTCTTTATTGGGAAATAAATAGAGGCAAACAGGTGGGCCAGCCAACATCTGTGGTTCTGGAGGCCAAAAGGAAGGAGTCTGTCTGACTTGCTCAGAACTCAGATCTCCATGAGCTGGTCATTCCCCACGATCACTTCGTTCACTCGTTCAGCTACAAAAGAAACGGAAAAAAGTTTTCTGAGAAATGGCAGCAAGATGACATTTCAAACCCAACTGCTCTTTTTTTTTGAGACAGAGTTTCACTCTTGTCACCCAGGCTGGAGTGCAATGGCGTGATCTTGGCTCACTGCAACCTCCGCCTACCGGATTCAAGCGATTCTCCTGCCTCAGCCTCCCGAGTAGCTGGGATTACAGGCATCCACCACTACACCTGGCTAAGTTTTGTATTTTTAGTAGAGATGGGGTTTCACCAGGTTGGCCAGGCTGGTCTCGAACTCCTGACCTCAAGTGATCTGCCTCCCTTGGCTTCCCAAAGTGCTGGGATTACAGGTGTGAGCCACTGAGCCCAGCCAAGCCCAACTGCTTCTAATTCTATGTTCACAAATATTTATTTCTCTCCTATTGTGGCTCTATTCTTGAGAAGCACTTCGGTATAGGGGTATATGAGAGAGAGAGAGAGAGAGAAAGAGAGAGAGAGAGGGAGGGAGGGAGAAAGGGAGTGCACCTTCCTATGCAGGAGGATGGGACTGACTTTCTATATTCCTGGCTTTGGTGAGGTTTTAAATAGGAGAACTGAAACTGGGTCTTAAAGGATGAATAATTTCTCCAGGCAGTGATGGAAGGGAAGATATTCCCAGCTGTTAGAACAGCAAGAACAAAGACAGTGAGATGGGAGAAAGGGGAACATGAAATACTGTGGTGTGGACAGAGGATAGGAAATGAGGGGATAAGAGTAAGAAATGAGGCTAAAAAGATAAATGGAGAGTCAAAGAAGAAAGGGCAATACTTCATACATAATATGGAAATAATAACACCTACTGCATAGGGTTGTTGTGAGAATTCAAGGAATTAAAGGTAAGTGAATGCTCAATAAGTTGTAGCGATTATTGTTTCTATAAAGTCCAAACACATAAGGCCCTCCATGACATGATCTTTGCCTATTTCTCCAGCTTCATTTTCCAGTATTCTCCATTTTACCAATAAGCCATACTGTTTTATACCTTTTTTCCTTTTTTTTTTTCTTTTTGAGACAAGGTCTTGCTTTGTCACCCAGGCTGGGAGTGCAGTGGTTCGATCTTGGCTCACTGCAACCTCCACCTCCAGGGTTCAAGCAATTCTCCTGTCTTAGCCTCCCCAGTAGCTAGGACTACAGGCGTATGATGCCACACTTGGGTATTTTTTTTTCTTTTTGTATTTTTAGTAGAGATGGGGTTTCACCATGTTGGCCAGGCTGGTCTTGAACTCCTGGGCTCAAGTGATCCGCCCAGCCTGGGCCTCCCAAAGTGCTGGGATTATAGGTGTGAGCCACCACGCTCGGCCCTGTTTTATACCTTTGAACGTTGGCACATGCTGTTCCCTCTGCCTAGAATGCTTCCACCTCCATTTTTTCCCATTGCACTCTTACTATCCTAATGTCCTAATCTAGCACCTCTAATATGCGATGCCTTCCCTTTTGAACTGTCTATTTCCTGCTTTGTGAAACCACTGTACCTAATACCTATCTCTATTCCTACATTATACTATCCTCCTCTACTTCACTATAAGAACATTGAGGGCACAGGATACGGTGGCTCATGCTTGTAATCCCAGCACTTTGGGAGGCCAAGGTAGGTGGATCATCTGAAGTCAGGAGTTCAAGACCAGCCTGATTGGCGTGGTGGCTGGCTGAGGCACAAGATTGCTTGAACCCAGAAGGCGGAGGCTGCAGTGACCCAAGGTCACTGCCACTGCACTCCAGTCTGGGTGACAAAGTGAGACACTGCCACAAAAAAAAAAAAAAAAAAAAAAAAGAAGGACAATTTTGCTAGATAGTTTTAAGATAGTTTTTTTTTTTTTTAAACATTTTAAATATTTCAGTTCCCTCTCTTTTTGCTTATGTGGCTTAAGAGAAGTCTGATGTAGGGGAGAGAGATCCAAGATGGCCGATTAGCAGCAGCTCAGGATTGTAGCTCTCAGTGAAAGTGCAGAGAGCCAGTGGATGCCGCAATTTCAGACGAATTTCTGTTGCCCACAAACTGGGAGATTTCCGGCAGAGGAGCCACACGGGTCGCCAGCGCGACTCTTTTGGCTGGCGCAGCTGTTTTGCCGGCGCCCCGGTGCGGCGCTTCTCAGTGCGGAGTATACGGGACTGGGTGCCCTTTTAGTCAGGCTCAGCTGGTCCCATCCCCACAAGGAGAACAGCAATTGGAAGCACTGAGGACTGAGAGTCTCACAGTAAGCACAGCTGAACCCAGGAAGGCCTAGCTCTGTGGGGAAGGGGCATCCGCCAAAGGAAAACTAAGAAACAGAAAAAACTTCATCACCTACAAGCTGGACGTCCACTCAGACCCAATCTGAAAGTCGGCATTTACAAAGATGACAGGTGGATAAATCCACAAAAATGGGAAGAAACCAGTGCAAAAACGCTGAGAACACCCGAAATCGGAATGCCTCTCCTCCTGCAGGGGATCACAGCTCCTCATCAGCAAGAGAACAAGGCCTGATGGAGAATGAGTGTGATGAACTGACAGAATCAGGCTTCAGAAGGTGGATAATAAGAAACTGCTGTGAGCTAAAAGAACATGTACTAACCCAATGCAAAGAAACTAAGAACCTTGAAAGAAGATTTAATGAAATGCTAACGAGAATGGACA
>CAUYLG010048932.1:0-33984 GCA_963573385.1 Cacajao melanocephalus
TCTTTTATAGAGACACATGCACACTTATGTTCATAGTGGCACTGTTTACAATAGCAAAGACTTGGAACCAACCCAAATGCCCATCAATGGTAGACTGGATAAAGAAAATGTGGCACATATACACCATGGAATACTATGCAGCCATAAAAAAGGATGAGTTCATGTCCTTTGCAGGGATATGGATGAAGCTGGAAACCATCATTCTCAGCAAACTGACACAAGAACTGAAAACCAAACGCTGCATATTCTCATTCATAAGTGGGTGTTGAACAATGAGAACACATGGACACAGGGAGGGGAACATCACACACCAGGGCCTGTTGAGGGGTGAGGGGCTAGGGGAGGAATAGTGGGTGGTAGGGGGATTGGAGAGTGATAACATTAGGAGAAATACCTAATGTAGATGACTTGGGGATGGATACAGCAAACCACCAAGGCACATGTATACCTATGTAACAATCCTGCACAATCTGCACATGTACCCCAGAACTTAATGTATAATAATAATAAAAAAGAAATCCTAATAAATATAATTTATACACATATAAATGGCCTGTTTTTTATTATTTATTTTTGAGATGGGGGTCTTGCTCTGTCACCCAGGCTAGAGTAGGGGTGCAGTGTTGCAGTCTTGGCTCACTGCAACTTCTGTCTCCCAGGTTTAAGTGATTCTTTTCCCTTAGCGTCCTGAGTAGCTGGGATTTTAGGCTACCACCACATCCAGCTAATTTTTGTATTTTTAGTAAATACGGGGTTTTACCACATTGGCCAGGCTGGTCTTGTCTCAAGCTCCTAACCTCAAGTGATCCACCCACCTTAGTCTCCCAAAGTTCTGAAATTACAGGCGTGAGCTACCATGCCCAGCCATAAATGTCATATTTATTATCTTGTGATATTTATAATTTTCAAATGTATTTTAAAGCAAAACCAAGGGATATTCAAACACTTTTAAAAATACAAAACAATTATTTTTATTTGTAATGTGCCTTAGAAACAGCTCAATTTATAGTGTTGAAAATTTGCATATATAATTTTATAGGGAATAATTCCACAGTACTCAGTAGGACATATTAGGTTTCATTAGAATAATTTATATTAGTAAGTCACAAATTAGTGCTTATGGACTTTTTAAAAGTTTGTGTTTCCAGAGAAACCTAACTTTGCATAAAGGTTTTATGAAATCATCTAATTCATACATTATAAAAAACACATTAATAAACTCTCAATTTTCTTTCCTCCTTTTAAGTATAGACAATTAATATAGAACATTATAAAATAGACTAGTTGAATACTAAAAATCTAATATGCAGGTAAAGTAGTTGGAGTAATTTGAAGTTTCGTTCTAATACTTCTAATAATTAATTTGCTTTCAGGTAAATAAATTGCTTCCTTATAAAGCGTTCCTAACACTTATAAAAGTTATGGCAGCTTGAGCATTTGACTCATCATGTCAATTTTCAGGATTGTATTTTTTTCAGGAATATTAGGTATTCTTTGTTTTAACTTTTAAGTTCAGGAGTACAAGTGCAAGGTTGTTACAGAGGTAAACTTATGTCTTGTGGGTTTGTTGTATAGATTATTTCATCACTAAAATATTAAGCGTAGTACCTATTAGTTATTTTTTCTGATCCGCTTCCTCCTCTGATAGGCCCCAGTGTGTATTGTTCCCCTCTATGTGCCCATGTGTTCCCATCATTCAGCTCCCACTTACAAGTGGGAACAGGCAGTGTTTGGTTTTCTGTTCTTGCATTAGTTTGCTGAGGTTCATGACCTCTAGCTCCATCCATAGTCCTGCAAAGTACATGATCTTCTTTCTTTCTCTCCTTTCCTTTCTCTCTCACTCTTTTGCATACTCCCTCTTCATTCTGCATTTATCTTTCCCTCTTTTCTCCCTAAGTCTATCTCATTCCCATCCTTCTTTCTTTTCTCTTTAGCCTGTATTCCCAATTATAGCAGTAACATTACTTGACATCAGTTGATGAAATTTTTTCAGTTTAAATCTTTATACTCATTTATATTACAAATTAATTATAAGACATTCTAAAATATTTTTGCCTTGAAATGTCAGAAAGAATAATATGTAAGAAATGTGTCCTATTTTAATCATATGGAACAAATATATCAATTTACATTTATATTTTCATTTAAAAACTACATATGTAGTACTTAGTATGTGTCAGACACCATCCTTAGAAGCACTTCCAAAATGTAACTGATTTAATTGTCATTATTAAATTATTAAATAATCATGCCTCATTCCTTTGAGTTAGGTATTATTATTATGACTACGTTATATATGAGGACCTAAGGCACAATAAATTAGGTAATTTTGTTAAGGGCGGTCAGTTTGTGAGCAATAGAATCAAGATTCAAACTCAGCCTTTTTAGATTATGTAACCACATATCATGTGTGGAGGGAAATTAAAAAAAAAAAAACTTTGGACGCCAAAAAGCAAACAAAACCCCTTAACAAAAGCTAAAAGCTAAATTCTGTTCTTTAGATGGTATCAAAATGTTATGTCAGGTTTATACCTCTTTTTTTTTTCTATCAGATAAATGGAGTAAGTGTTGTTTTGCAGTATAATAGAAAACTTTCTTAACCTTGATTACAGAAACTGAAGACCTCTTGACAGAGAATAAATGAAGATACAGTTTTGCCTCATCCTCTCCTTATTCAGTGTTCTCAACAGTTGTTTTTAATCTTTTACCTCAATTATGCTTAGTTCATTTATGGAAAAAACAAAACATTTAAACCCTCTGTCATATCACAGAGTATGTGTGACTTGATTTTATGAGTTAAGGCTTTCCGTACATATGTCCTGAAATAAAACCTTATTGAAAACACTTATTTCCCCATATGCAGTGTACAGATGATAATAATGCAGCATCCTGTAATTTTACAGCAGTTACAGTCACATGGATCAGGCACATACTGGAAAGACACATGTCCCTGATCCATGCACCTGTAACTGACATGAACAAAGGCATTCTTACATAGGTTCACTGCATGTATTATTTATTTTATAGAAAATGTGTGAAGGTGTTACGAGGGTGCTGGAATTAATGTGGATTACTGTGAAACTTCCTATCAAAGCTGATGAGATGAATATTAAAAAAAAACAAACAGTTAATCAGCGTTTGACCCTGACCCTTACAGAAGCCAGAGCTACTAATTTCCGAATGCTACAACTTTTGAGTATTCTAAAATAGTCCTAGTGGCAGTGTCAACAGAATGCTATGGGATAAGAAAGTGTGGATAATCAACTGTGGCTTAAGGGCCCCAGAAAGCTTCACAGAAAAAAATGATTGTTTATTGCAAAGAAAGGAGAGAAACCAAATACAGTGCAGCATGCCCTAAGTTGTGGCTTGTTCAGAATATGTTCGAACTTCTTGTATAGTTGAGTCTTGCCTTTGGGAGACAGGAGGGGTCAGGAAGACTGGGACTAAAGATAAAACAGATGATATTCAGATCATAGTTGCTTTGAGAATATGCAGCTATTTGGGGGTGTTTAGAAATGGTGCTATTCATGGACACATAGAAGGAAACAACATGCACCGGGGCCTGTCGAAGGGTGGAGGGTGGAGGTTTGGAGAAAAGAGAGGAATGGGAAAAATAACTAAAACTAATGGGTATTAGGTTTCATACCTGGGTGACAAAATAATCTGTACAACAAACCTCCATGACACAAGTTTACCTGTGTAACAAACCTGCATGTGTACCCCTGAACATAAAATAAAAAGGTCTGAAAAAAAAACAATTATAACAAAAAACTAATGTTGCTATTGTTTTATTAAATAAATATGCATAAGATATACATATATAACACAAATATAGAAAACATATTTTCTAAGTGTGCGTATAGAGTTAAATTGTGCTAAATGCTTAGTTTTGCTTCTAGGAATCTGAATAATACTGCGATCTTCCCTACGAAGTCTCTTTCTTCTCACAATTTTGTTTATGGTTTTTGAGAAAATGGTCTCATATCCCTGTCCCCAAGCCTAAATCTTGTGTTGGTCCACATTTCCATGTTTTACCTGAAACATTATGTAAAAAATAGTGTGATAGTTACTAAATCCATTATCACTATTATACATGGGTAAACAATGGTCCATTATACTCTACAAACTATAGATTATTTTTGATTTAGCAGAATATGTAGTTTTGTAGATTAGGGATGAGTAAAAGCTGTTTCAATTCTGCCCACAATTATTCTGTAGATGTGGAAAATGTCTCTGTCAGAACCTATTCTTCTTGTTTATTTCTACTATGAGATTACACACCTAAAAGCCTATCATATTTCAGAAAAATATTAGGAGCTCCATATATATTAGTTTTCTCTTATTTATCTCCTTCTCAATATAGCTTCCTTTATAAAGTCTAGTAATGTTCAGTGAAACATAAATCTTCTGTCAGTCCCTTGCAATGTTATTAAACAAAATTCACCTCTCTCTCTACCTCTGTGTGTGTGTGTGTACATGTGTGTATGTACATGTGTGTGAATGTATGAGGGCATTATTATTTCCTATCAGCTAGTCAACCTGACCTATTTCTAGAGACAGCTTATATTTCCTTCATCTAGAGAACACGCAGTTCAGCTGCTCTGGGGTTCTAGTTTCCTTATTGACCAATCATGACTGCAAAATATCATGAATTATTTTGCAAGATGGAAACAATCAGTTAGCATTGTCGTTTCCTTCAACTGTATCATAATTTCTGACTAATTATTAACTACTTTTTCCCTCAGTGCATATTCAGAAGAAAGACATGGGTTAAAATGAAAATAAGTTGATTAAACCTGTATGTGAGCAGTAAAATCCATGATCTCAGGAGGTTTAAATTAAATTTTCAGAGACTATACTTTTACTGTATACCCAGATTTGTATAAACACAAATATTACCAGTCAGTAAAAGTAGTATCTGTCAACTTTCATATACTTATTTATGACATGCATTGTATATCTAATTTACCATTTTAATCTTTCTAATCTAAAATTATTTAACATGTGGTTATTGCTTTCGTAGATTAGCATATTTAGGTACAATGTTGTCATCAGTCCTCATATGTGACATCATTATTAAGACAAAAAAAATTCTGTATGCAAATTGACAGTTTTCCCTTTGCTTGAAACACTGTAATTTGTGTAAATAATTTAAACTCCTGATGGAATGTCTCTTAATTCCAAGGAAAAATTTTACCTCATTTATTTCTCAAGGTCACTGCTTATAGTTATTAACATGCAAAATAATATTTTATAAAATGCATCAAGGCATGTCACAGTATAAAATTATACAAACTGATGAAAGCTCATTATTTTTACCATTTTCTCATTTACAAGCACAATTTCACCCTGTTTTACAATTATTTATATATTTTCTTGCTTATTTTGGAAACTTACATACGGGCATGACAGGGCCAGTAAACTTTGTAAATTCCTACTGGAAAGTTTTACATGACGTTTTGCCCATGGATGACACTTTAAAAGCATGCTGTGATGTTGGATTTCAACGCTAGGTTTTCTTTCTGTCTTTCTCTACAATTTTGGTGCTCCTGTCTTCACTAGTTAGCATTCCAGTCATCTTGATCCAGCCTTCACTGCCCTGCTCTCTCCCAGGGCTTCTTTTGCGTTCACATTCTTTGTCACAGGTTTATCTGAGCATGTCCCTCTGATGACATCTTAGACATTTTTGTAATTGCTCAGGACTTAGCACTGTATCAGACACTTAATAAGTATTTATTTGAGTACATTAAATTATGATTTGCAAGGTGTTTTTATATCTATTGTTCATCTGACCCTTAACTCAGATCTTGGGCTGGAAGGAAAATTATTGATTCCTACTTCATATATGAGAATATGAAGCTTTGAAAGATTAAGTGCCTTGCTAAAAGTTATAGAAATATGCTAATGTGTTATAGTCAGAAATAGTTTCTAATGCTTTCTACTCCCTTCCCCACAATAATTTTACTAGTTTTCTGTCCATCATCTATATCTAAATATTCCACATAGTATTTCAGAATAATGAACGTTTTTATTTCTCCTATTTCCAAATAAAACCATCTAAAGTTCTCTTCGGTCAGAAGCACAGAAACACATGTATAAGCTACATAATCATATATCATCACTTTGATGTTTTAAGTCATAGAACCATTGCTCACTGTAGAATAAGACAGCAAAAAGGATGCTTTATGAAAAAAGAAAGTAAATTTCGCATCTATCATTCATCTTATAAATTCTTTGTGTCAAAACTTTAATTAATTAGAGTGAGAGTGACCCAGTTTCCTCACTGTGGAAGGACAATATATGTATGTATATGTATATTTTTGATTTAAAATGCAAGAGTTCGCTCATCCAAGAAGTGTTCACTATGGAGTGATAAGCCTCCTGTGAGAACATAACATTCAGCCAGCAAAGGTTACATCAGACTAATCTTTGAACACTGCTCAGTAGATAAGAGTTTTGGGAAGGTTTATAGTAAGAACCACGTTAACGGGTTTCATCAGTGACTTATTACATAGGTGACAATCAAAGCATTGCCAAACTGAATGTTAGTTCATAGATTTAATATCCAACATACATTTTACAGCTATTTGAGGCAAGTTGCATTCATATCTGGTTTGCAAACATATCACTGTGAGAAAATAGCAAAGTACCTGTACCAGAGAAGAGGTGAGGTCTCTTTTTCAAGCTGTGCAAACCACAGAAAAACATCAAGCAAAAGATCTAAATCCAACTCTGTTGTGAAAAGTTGTACAAATTGTACCGGTAACCAAAATACGCCTAGAAGAAAAAAGATTTTTGGTCAACAGACATTTCAGGGCAAATATTTTTGCATTGCTAAGCATAAACACATTATGCATATATAATCAGTTAATAAGTAAAGGAAGAAAAAAGGCAACATTAAAGACTTTCTGTTGTACCCAGTGTATTATAATCTGAGCTAGATGTGTTCCATTCACTAGATTATTTAATCTTGGTAGTAATTTATAGGTAGATATTATCATCTCAATTATTATAAATACGCTTTACTTGGTGAGATTAAATACTTTGCTAATGGCAGAACTGCTATCCTAGTCACTCTCGTATTAATCTCTCTCTACTACCTGTGTAGATCAAGTCGTCTTTTTTTTTTTTGGTTTTTTGTTTTTTTGTTTTAAGACAGAGTCTCTCTCTGTCACTCAGGCTAGAGTGCAGTGTTAGGATCTCAGTTTGCTGAAACCTTCACCTCCCAGTTTCAAATGATTCTCCTGCCTCAGCTTCCCAAGTAGCTAGGATTACAGGCACCTGCCACCATGGCCGGCTAATTTTTGTATTTTTAATAGCGACAGGGTTTCGAGATGTTGCCCAGGCTGGTCTCGAACTTGACCTCAGGTGATCCACCCACCTCAGCCTCCCAAAGTGCTGGGTTTATAGGTGTGAGCCACCACACATGGCCAAGTCATTACCTAAAATATTTCAATTATTTGGGGAGGGGAATCCTTGTTACTTAACATTTTCCTCAATAGTGTCAAATGGTCAAACTCTTTGTAGATTATCTTCCTTTTGGTATTTACAATGATCGTTATTATATTTGAAACTCTCAGAAGACAACTCAAACTATAGTTTAACAAGAGACACTAGAAATTCTGTGTGTCATACTGGACATTACATTTCAAATAACTGGAATTACTTTAAACAGGCTAAAACAATAAACGTGCAAAGAGTTTACTCACCATTTCTTGTGTGTTGGGCATTTGCATGTTCAATGAGTCACTTATCCCATAGGAGAAGCTTAGTCACAGGATATTTTTAGAAGACTTAGGGTAATGCATGGAAATATCGTCCTGTGAAGACATTAAAGTCTATCACATGTTTTCCCAAGCTCCATCTCTCATCTTCCTGTTCAAAAATTCTTGCTCTCCTTTGACAAGCCCATCTCTTGGCTTATTGCTCTCTCTCTAGAAAGTCCTCCAAAGGATAACAGGAGAGTCTGTGCACTGACTTTCAGAGGAGATTCCTTTGATCCATCACTTTTGAGCTGAATCTGATTCCATAGTGCAGAATCTTACACTGGACCTGTTGCCCTGTGGTTTTGCTGCCCAGTAATGGAGATGTTGGCTGCCTTACCATATTGCAAATATAAGACCAGTTCACAAACCAGCTGAAGAACTCCCAAGGAAGAGTCAGGGCAAAGTCAAATTTAAGAACTGTTTTTGATGAACTATGTGAGAATAAAACAAAAAGTCCCCTAATTATGTACAAGTGTAGCTATGTACTGACGGTTTTTACAAGTATAATTATACAAAAGCAAATGGAGGTAAAAAATCAAAATCAATATCCTCCAGAACCAGGTATTCTTGGATTTAAAGATTTATTTGTCTACTCTGAATCTCTGAAAATACTTCTAGTATGCAATAATGTGGCATAGCTTATGCAGACCAAATAAACTAGAAAATGGTGAGTTTTAATATTTACATGATGACAAGATCACCATAACATAATGGGATGTCCCCAAAGTAGCTTTGAGACAGACTAGATCCAGCACAAAACAAAGTACTGGAGGATTTAGCTCTGCCAGTCTTTGACTCTGTGACCTGGTGCAATTACTATTGTTACCTATTTGACATTTGCAAATCACATGACTTTCTTCACAAGTAAGGACACCAATGCCCTCCCACCAGGGTTGTTTTCAAAGAATCAGGAAACCCAACTCCAGAAGGTACCATTCACATTGTCTTCATGAATGGTGCTCCATGACCTTGCTAACGCATGACCCTATAGCTGTAAGTCATGGATTTGGTTTTCAGATGATGTAAATGAGATAATGTAAACTAAAGAGTTACAGATTTTAAAATGTGACATAAATCTTAATGAGAAAGTTACTAAAAATAATTATCTTCAAGGTCACACCAAATGACAGTTAATAAAGAGTACTTTAGCCCTCATAAATATTAAAACAAGAATGATGCACAGGTACCATTATTTTCAACATTTTTCTAAAGATGAAGAAATTAAGGTATAGAGATTACATTGCTAGATAGTGGAGGAGTGAATTCTGAAACCCAAACAAGTTGACATAAAAGAATGACAACCTTTTAACTGCTGAGCTACATCCACTATCATGCCAGTTTCAAAGGATAGCATGGTATTGTCCCACTTTATTTCTTGTAGAAGAACCAACAATATCATGCAACTTGGAACATGCCTATATATAGATGATTTTATGATTGCCAGGGTGTTTGAGATGACACACAAACAAGATGTGTCTCAAATTATTGAATAGAACAGAGAATTGCATGGGCATACATGAACATTATGTATCACTAGAGTTTTGGTTGATCTTTCAAGTCAGGCTGGTACAGGCTGGTTGACATTTTTTGGTAAAAGGGTGGTAGAACTAAAAAAATACTTCCTTTCTCAGATATGACTTCTGTAACTACCTTGAGAAAAGAATCTATGCTTCATTTGTCTCTGCATTTCTGTTATCACACAGAATAGAGTTTCACACACAGCGCTGGATAAAGATTATATGAATAAAAATCAAGCCTAGGTAGTAATAGCAATATGGGAAGGAGTAATTATTCTGTCAAAAAGTAAAAAAAAAAGATGATTTAAAAAGATTTCTAGATGAATTCAAAAAAAATGTTTTTGACATCTAAGATGTGTATATCCATTTTACTTACTGATATATTTTCTATTAAACTTAGAAATAATTATCTGCCAAATGCAAATAACTATTAATAATGTATGTGTGTATGAGTGAAAATGAACTGAAAGACATTCAGTCTCTAGATCTACAATCATGTGTTCAATGGTAATATTGATACTAGCAAATGTATTTGATTGGTTCTTCCACTTTGTTTATCTATTTAATAACCCTTAGTGTAACATTGACCTTGGAATTTAGAAAATTTATTACAGGTGAGATGTGATGGCTCACACCTGAAATCCCAGCACTTTGGGAGGCTGAGGTGGGAGGATCTCTTGAGTTCAGGAGTTTAAGACCATCCTGGGCAACATAGTGATACACTGTCTTTACAAAACAATTATAAAAAAAAATCCAGGAGTGGTGACATGCACCTGTAGTCCCAGCTCCTTGGGAGGCTGAGGCAGGAACATCCCTTGAACCCAGGAGCTCAAGGCTGCTGTGAACTGTGATCACACCACTATACTCCAGCCTGAGTGACAAAGTGAGACCCTGTTTCAGTGAAAAATAACAATCCAAACCATTGTTTGAAGTCAAAATAGAGTATCAGTGTGATTGTATCTAGCCTGTGTATGTTACATGTGCAGAGTACAACACATTTCTGTGAGTACTTCTGAAATTTCAATCACCATCTTCTAGAATTCACTTCTTCGGTTACCAACAAATATTTAGCAGGCACAAATAAGTGCTGGCCACTGAGATATAAATATAGACTTATATACTCCACTCCCAGGGACTGTATTCTACCATGGAACTAGATCTTCTTTAAGACCAAGGCACATCTAATTGGTGAGTCTGGGTGTTTGAATCACATCCTTGCTATGAGTCCATTGTAAAAACAGCCTCATAGGTCCAAATGTATTTTAAGGTTTCTCAGTTTTGGTTCTAAAGATTCTCATTAAAATACAATAAACATTGTTACTTAGCTGAATAAGAAGTTTCTGTTATGAGCATTTTATTATTTGAAAATAGTCATCTTCTTCCCTGCAGCACCATGTCACTGTGGTGGTAGTGCCTGAAAGATGGTTTTTATACATGTGAACAGCAGTTATATTATTATAGGAAAAAAAATCTAACCAAAAACATTAAAGGTATTTTAAAATAGCTTCAATTGATTGGAAGCCTTTTTCTATTCATATGACCAGGTAGTCTACTTTCCTGGTTCACTGACTTGGTGGCCTTAGTCTGTTCAGGCTCCTATTAAAAACATGATTTATAAACAACAATTTATTTCTCACTGTTCTGGAGGTTGAAAGTCTGGGATCAGGGTGCCAGCATGGTTGGGTTCTGGTGAGAGCTCTCCTCTGAGTTGCAGATTGCCTATGCCTTGTTTCCTCATGTGGCAGAAAGAGGATGAGAGAGCTCTCTGGGGTTTCTTTTATAAGGATGCTAATCCCATTCATGTGGGTTCCACCTCATGACCTAATTACTTCAAAAAGGCCCTACCTGTTAATATAATCACATTGAAGGTTAGGATTTCAACATATGAATCTTGTAAGGACATTCAGTCCACAACACTTAGTATAAAAGGGAATTAAAAGTTTTAAGGCGTTCTTATTTTCCTTCATTGTTGATGACTTTTCATAGCATTACTTCCTGGATGGTATATGAGAACAACTTGCTGGCTTCTCACATGGTTCTTAGAAAGATGATCTAGTACTAAGAACTATTACTTGACCTATTTAATTCTCTGGAAGTTTTATAATAAAATATACAATTTCTACACACAACTTTAAAATGCAGTCAATATAATTTTCAGCAGAGCTTTGGAATGGATTCTGCCAATATTTGTAGTAATATAGGGATGCATGGTGAAAATGGTTCTTGCTGCTTCTGTGGCTAGGTGCTACTGGAGCCAATGCAGGACTGCAAAAATGAAACACTATGATGATTATATTTCTTTAACCAACTATTCTGCCAATAAGGTGAACTAGTTTATGTGTCTAACTAGCATTCTTTTTCTGAGAGAGGTGCATCAGGTACCTGAGAGATCACTATTATTGTGTCATTGAATCATAGTTTTATTATTTTCACTGAGAAAATTTTCTCAAGTGTTAAATATCTCTACAATTTAGTATGTCTCATGCCTAGCTCTCTAAAGCCACAGAACTTACCAAAAATAGTCTTAATATCTGTAAATATTGACTTTTGGTTAAAAGTCTAGGCTCTGTAGCTAAACTGCCTGGAACGAAATCTTAGCTTAGACACTGATTAAATATGTGACCCTGAACAGCATCATTTCTCTCTGCCTGAGTTTCCTAATATACAGAAAGATAAAAATCACACCAGCTTTATAGGGTCATTGTGAGGTTTAAATGAGATAGCTCATGAACAATGTCTTGCCAAAGTAAGCTCATAACGGATATTAGCAACAGTACTTACCATTGCCTCTGCTCCTTTTTGTCACATATCACCATAGGAATGAGGGGAATAACTAGACTCAAAAGTTTTTTGGTAGTTCTCATCTATATGATGCAAATAGATGAATTTTGAATACATGGTGTGGATTTGTGATATTTTTAGGCTTTTACATTTGCATAGATAATTACGGCTTTTTAAAGAATCAAGTTATCAGATCATTTCATTTTCAGATATTAAAAATAATAAAAATGGAAAAGTACATTGCATATGTGACAATTTAGGGAATATAGCAATAAGGAGATGGCAATGCAGCAAGGTGGGATGAAGAGAGGGGAAGAGATATAAATGAGCAAAACTTTCTTTGCTTTTACAAGCTCTATTGTTTATAGGATAAGCTGAATTGTTTTGCAATCTAGCACTGATAATTTCCATGGGAAGAGGAGCAGGCCGTGTATGTGCATGTGTGTGTGAGTTCAAGTGATTTTTTACATTACTACTGAAACACAAACTTTTCCCATGACAATTGACTGAGGATTATATATCACAGCGAAGAAGGTGTAGATGCAGAAATTTAATTTCTGTGGCTAAAAATGGCTGAAGGTAAAGATGTCACCAAATAGACATTGTTGGCCCCCAAGCTAGTATTGACTCAAAATGGAGAGGGAATTCCACAGTATTAAATAGGCGTTTGTAGACACAAACTGCCATGAAGTGATTTATTTGTTAATTTCTGTACTATTACTATTAATCAATGTGGACTTATATGATACAGCAATAGTCATAAGTCATAAGTTTTATTTCAAATTCTGCAATAATTATTGTGTCATCCTGTTATCACATATCAATTGGAGAATATTGCCATGAGATGATATAAAAATAAAGACTATTAATGACTATCCTAATTATACTAGTAAGTAAATCAAAACTATCAGTTAGCTACCACTCCTTTTAGCTGATTAAAGCATGCATGTAAAAAATTGTCTAGTAAGCAAATTATAACGTGTAAAACTAAGATATTTAGCTATGAAAACTTTCTGTGTTCATCTCTTTCTATAGAGCTTACATGATGCTTCAAAAATATAAATGCTGGCATTTTAAAACACGTTTTCAAGAATGTATTTGAAAATTCTCTTGGTATCAGAATTTAAGAGGCATACACATATGCAGTTATATACAGTTGTATACACTTAACTAAAAATTGTTTTCTTTTGACTTACCCTCTGTTGAATAACATTTCACAAGGTCACTCAGGTAACCTTGAGTAAATTATTCCATTTAGCTAATCCTTAGTTTCTTCTCTATGAGTGGTGATCAAATGCGTACTGTCTTTTGAAAGCCAAACTAAGATAAGGGTTATCAAGCAGCGAATTGCCATAAAACGTGTTATGCATATTTTATATTATTATAAGTATGTGTTTATATATATATCCTCCTTAGTGACCAGAGCTCCAGGGTAGGAGCTCTGGAAATTTAGAAAAGAAAGAAAAACAAATTGAGGGAGTAGAAAACACAAAGAAATTTTCTCAGTGGTGTTTGTTCCATAAGCTCTAAACAGTAGGCCACCAATGTCCTTGAGAATCTTTCATTTATCTGTCCATACCTTATAATTATATCTGTCACTCTCCTTTATTATCAGAAGATTTGCACAGTTCATTTTAAAGTCTATCTTGTCCTTTGTACTGACTGCCATGCATGTCTGATGAAATATAACAAATTGAACAGAGGTGCCATTATTAAAGCAATCTGATAAAAAGCTGCAGTTGTGAGGTACACTGAAGAATATATTTGATTTCTTCAGGAAATCAAAAACATTTCACATTTAAATTATTTTCTTGAGAATTTTATGTGAATATACTACAGTTTATCATGCAGAAATACTGTGTATCTTTTTTTCTTTCTTTTGTAAAAGAGAACAAACAGGATAGATATATCAATAACTCAGGTATCAGCTTTTTATGACTAAGGTATCAGCTTTTCTCATATGATGCAATCTCTACAGGAAGAGGAATAGTCTTTCCATCAAAATTTGATTTTACATTGATATTTTTATTAAATTTGTGCCTAATTTATATATATATATATATATATATATATATATATATATTTAAATCTTAAGATAGTATTGCAAATAGCCACACACACAATTTTTTGTAAATTTGGTGAGTCTTCCGTTTTACATAATTACAGGAAGTCCTCTCTTTATGTGATTCCTATCTGCAAGAATTTCATTTACTGCAATCTATGTAAATAATACCAGTCTTCCAACAATGCAGTTCAATTGCAATCCACAGCATAGTCATCATAATTGCATAAATTACAGACATTGCTGCTAGGCCTTCAGTCTACGATTCACGACATAAAGAGGAGACACACATCATGAGTAGTAACCAATCACGTCACTTCTTTAAAAATCTGCAGTGATTGGTCACTTCGCATGTATAATTCAGTTTTTGCTGAGACAGGGACTTCATCCTCTTCTGTTCTGACCAGTTGGAGCTCCTAAAATGCCTGTGGCTACAGTTTGCTCATGGTGTTCACAAATCAGTTTGAAACATGAATATTATTAATAGGTTTTTGTTTCTCTAAAGTATTAAAGTCGAAGTTACCAAAGATTTAAATAAATGTTTCCTATACATGAAAACTCTTTAATGACCTCACTTGCAAGTTTTTGATGCATAGGATAGCTAGAATCTGCTCTTAACCTGGAGAAGGTAGTAATATTTGCCAGAAATTATGTAATAGTTCACAGAAAAGTCTATAAAAACAAGATGTTTCCTGTGTTTTATGCATAAATTATTTAGAAAAGGGGAAATATAATTTTTGAAAGAAAAAAGCCTCATAAATTTTGTTGTTTCTCTTTTTCTAATTTCTAATACAGTTTATTTTGGGTGAAAAGGAGGAAAAGAAACTTAATTTGTGAAGCTGGTAGTTTATTTTGTCAGTTCTCTGGGTTAAAAATATATAGAATGATTTTAAAGAACATTAAAAATTGTCATCTGGAACAGTTCCTAAAGCAAATGAGTAGTCATAAATTCATCATTCTCTGATTATGCAATGATTCTGGAAAATGAACAATGTGCACATTTCTCATTGTAATATGTCTTGGAATCTTCTCCAAATTAATACCTGCATGTTTTATGATGCATATCCATATGTATACTTGTAGCTGTTTAATTACGTGCAAATGATAACTACTTTAACCAAACAATTTTCTCCATTTTCTTAATATTTCCATTGGGTAATCAGCTTCTTTACGGAAATACTGAGTAACAATAATAAATATAAAGCCAGTAACTTGGGTCTGCTTCTTTTCTCTAAGCAATATGTTCAATGAGAAAAACACATAAAGATGCTCCTCGATGTACAATGGGGTTACAAGTCAATAAATCTATTGTATGTTAAAAATAACGTAAGTTGAAAATGCATTTAATAGCTAGCACCCATCATACTTAGCTGAGCCTACCTTAAACATGCTCAGAATACTTATATCAGCCTACAGTTGAGCAAAATTATCTAACATGAGGTCTGCTTTATAATAGCATTGAATACCCCATGTAATTTGTTAAATAGTGTACTGAAAGTAAAACAAAGAGTTGTATGAGCACTCGAAGTATGATTCTACTCAATACTCATTTGCTTTTGCATCATCAGAAAGTTGAAATGTTATAAAGCAAATAATCCTAAATTGGGGATTGTTGTTTCCTTTTTAACAAAAAAAGTAGTAGAGGATTCTTTGTGTGTTTCTATTGTTTCTTTACTGAAAGTTAGTGCCCGGTCTGTAAATTCTGCCCGTACTACCTTCCCCTAAACTCTCCTCCCCATTTTGTACTCACTCTCACCTCAAATCTCTGTCTTGCAATGGTCAAGTTGGCATGAATTAATAATTGTTTAACCTGTAGATTCAGCAGTGTTCAGAGATTGTATAAAATGGGCAAAATCAGTGACTACATTGAACGATGGAAATGTGGCCTTTAAATGGTAATGACTTGGGTTAGATTCAAATCAAGAACCTAAAAATTTTAACGTCCTACAACCCATTGCTAATGTGCTGAGACATCCAGTGACGCACAGGGGTCCTTCTGAAATGGCTAGCTTTAAAATGCATGAATGTGGTCAGAGATGATAGTGTAACTAGCAAACAAGAAATGTGTCTTTCAGGTTCCTGGAAATAATGGCACATTTATGTTTTTCATCTCTAGTTACTGTCATCTCTGCAGTCTTATCTAGTCTTCTACACTTCCTTTTGTCTTGTAAAAATGCTTTTCTGTCAGAGTTTATGCTTTCATACAATAAACATTTACATAGAGGGCTGTCATGGTGGTGAACATTTAAAATGCATTTAGAAAATGCAGTTGGATGTTGTATTTGAATTGACATTTTCCCTACATAAAAACCTTTAAATCTTATACCAGTAAAGGCCAACTTACTAAAAGGTGGCCTCCTTTTATGCATACTAAAAGTTATCCTTTTGGTAATTGCAGAAGCATCTAATCAGTGCTTGCTAATTGTAGGTGCTTTCAGCCAGAGCATGTAATTGGGCACAAAATTAGCAAACTGAAGAAATGTTTAATTGCATGTGCAATTTTAAACTATTGTCAAGAGGGGAAATAGAAAGGATGAAAATGGCCATTTTGATTGTGGTTAACAAGGACTTAAAATAGATAAAGAGTTTGCACCCTTGAGGAACAAACCTCAGTTCCAATATTTAGTTGTCTGACTTTGGACAAGTCTCCTCATCACTGTAAGCATCAGTTTGATTTTAATTTGTAAATGAGAATCATAATAATTTCATTGCAAAGTTTCCATGGATATATGAGATAGAAGCTTGAAATCACCAAATATGCTGAAAATCATGTATGCAATAGCCACTCAGGCAGTGATTGCTATTATGACGACTATTTTGAATAGTAGTAATCCTGATGCTTAACCTTCAGTAAAGCAAATCAAAATGTCATCCATTCTTTCCCTACAGTTCATCAGCCACCATGGTGTGAAACTGCCATGAAATATACCATCCATTATGCTCTTCAGTATTCCTTACCATCAACTGTAATATACGGTAAAAGCACTAGACTTGAGATGAAGGAAGTGAGTTTTAATTCTGATCGTGTCGTTTACTTGAGTGATCTTGAAGAAATCCCTTGAAATCTCTGAAAATCAGGCTTTGTTAGCTATAAAGTAGAGACAATACCTACTTCAAAAGATCGAAGAGAGAACAGAAAGACAGCATTGTGCTTGACGTATTAGGTGCTTAATACTGTTCAATTAAGATTAATAAAATGGCTCTGAATATAGTAAATGCTTCTAGAATTTATGATAACAATTAAGTTTGTTTTCACTTTCATATATTTTCTTATATTGATGTTGTAAATTAGGTGTCTTTTTCCAGTATTATGTATAAAAGGAATCTGCAAGCAGAAACAATTTATTCAATCAAAATTGTATAACTCTACTTTGTTTCTTCTTACTTTTATATGTGTTTTGAGTTTTTTCTTTGATTTTTTTATTGGACATTTAATTTATTGGAAATTGTAATTGCTACTAAAGTAAGCTAGGCTCCAGCATCCTTAGAATAGGGAAAGATATTATAAGATATAAGTTTAATTCTTATTCTACTAAAATATTTGAATTTGACAAGAAATCCACCTGTCTGGGTTCTGTTTCCTCATCTATTATCTTGAGATGCTACTGACATTAGTATTTTTATCAGTGTCAAATGAAATACTGAGAAGCAACCACCATGGCACATGTATACCTGTGTAACAAACCTGCATGATCTGCACATGTACCCCAGAACTTAAGGTATAATATATATTTTTTTTAAAAAAGTAAAGCAGTGTAATTATTTATTTTTATTTTAAGTTCTGAGATGTGCAGGATGTGCAGGTTTGTTGCATATATAAACACAGGCCATGGTGGTTTGTTGCACCTATCAACCCATCAACTAGGTATTAAGCCCAGCATGCATTAGCTACTTTTCTTAATGCTCTCCCTCCCCCTGGCCCCTTCCCCAAACAGGCCCCAGTGTGTGTTGTTCCCCTCCCTTTGCCCATGTGTTCTCACTGTTCAGCTCCTACTTATAAGTGAGAACAAAAAAGCAGTGTAATTGTTTTAAATTCCAGGTAAAAAAAATCATTTCACACAAAGTATGAATATTTGCATCCTGGTTTTATGAAGCTAAAAATAATATTTTTGTTGAAAGAAAAATGATGCATTAAGTATATGATTGGGGAATAAGAAAGGTAAGTGATGAACTGAGAGAAGCAAGGGACACAGTTAAAACTCAGCATCTGGAGAGCTGAGGAAGAGAGTTGCTGTTGTAAAGAATAGACAAAGGGCTAAACAGAAAATAATTTAGGGTTATATATAAACAATACTTTCATTTTGTGAAAGGTATAAGTTCTCTTTATAGACTTACACTTTTCCACGTGGATATCCGCTTGTTCCAGTACCATTTATTTGTTGAAAATGACTGCTTTTTCCATTGACTTGCCTTTGCACCTTTGTCAAAGAACGATTGACTAAGTATTTGTGTGGGTCTATTTCTGGGCTGTCTGTTTGGTTCCATTGATCTATTTGCCTATTCTTTCAATGATGCCACCAGTTTTGATCAGTGTAGCCTAATATAGAGTCTTGAAATTGGGTAGGGTAGGTCCTCTTTGTCATCCTTCAGTATCTTTTTGGCCATTCTGGGTCTTTTGCCTTTCCATATAAACTTTAGAATCAGTTTGTCAGTAGTTACAAAATAAATTACTGGAATTTTGGTTAAGATTGCATTCGGTCTATAGATTAAGTTGGGAAGAAGTCAGGTTTTAACAATATTGAGTTTTTCTATTCATGGTCATGGAATATCTTTACATTTATTCAAATCATCTTTGATTTAATGTAATCAACATTTTACAAGTTTTCTCATATAGATCTTATACATATTTTGTAGGCCTTATATCTAAGTATTTCATATTTTTTGTGCTAATGTGAATTATGTTTTTTTAATTTTAAATTCTAAGTGTTCATTGCTGGCATATAGGAAAACAACTTTTGCACATTAACCGTGAATCCTGCAACATTACTATAATTACTTCATTCTTCCAGGAACTTCTTTGTTGATTCTTTAAAATTTTCTACATAGATACTCATAACATTTGCATGCTAAGGCAGTTTTAGTTCTTTCTCACCGGTCTGTATAAATTTATTTCCTTTTCTAATTGTATAAGCTAGTGCTTCCATTATGAGGTTGAATAGGAGTGGTGAGAGCAGGCATTCTTTTTTTGTTCTGTCTTAGGGGAAAGCATCCAGTTTCATACTGTTTACTGTGATATTAACTACAAAAACTATGTTTTTGTCAGTATCTGCTATCAAGTAAAAATTGTTCCCTTCTATGCCTAATTTTTTCCAAGTTTTTATGAGAAATGTGTGTTGGATTTTGTCAAATGCTTTTTCAGCATTATAGATATGATTATGTGATATTTCTTTCTTAGTCTATTGTGATAAATTACATTGATTTTTAAATTAATTAATTTTTTTTGAGACAGAGTCTCACTCTGTCACCCAGGCTGGAATGCAGTGGCATGGTCACGGCTCACTGCAGCCTTGACCTCCCTGGCTCAGGTGATTCTCCCACCTCAGCCTCCCACATAGCTGGAACTACAGGCCCACACCACCATCCCCGATTATTATTATTATTTTTTGTATTTTTTTATAAAAAGGGGGTTTGGTTTTGTCATGTTGCCTAGGCTGGTCCTGAACTCCTGGGCTCAAGCAATTCATCTATCTAAGCCTCCCAAAGTGTTAAGATTACAGGCATGAACCATTATGCCAGGCCAATTAATGTTTAATTTACAAATAAGCGTTGTATATATTTTGCATCTACAACATCACGTTTTAAATATGCATATTTTGTGGAATGGCTAAATAGCTAATTAACATATGCAATATCTCACATTGTTATTCATCAGGTTTTGAATTTGAACCAACCATTATACCTTGAATAAAGCCCACTTAATCATAGTGTATAATTCTTTTTATACATTGGATTTGATTTGCTAAAATTTAGTTGAAGATTTTTTTGCATTTATATTCATGATAGATATTAGTAATTTTCATTTCCTAATGTGTCTTTTTCTAGATGTGGTATTGGAGTAATGCTGGCTTCCTAGAATGAGTTAGGAAGTATTCCCCGTGTTTACATTTTCTGTAAAAGTTTGAAAAAAATTTAGTTAAATTCTTCCTTGGGAGTTTTGTAGACTCAGCAGTAGAAACATCTGGGACTGATGCTTTCTGTTTTGAAAGGTAACTAATTGTCGATTTAATTTATTAGACCTATTCAGATTATTTATTTCTCCTTGTGTGCAATTTTTATATTTTGTCTTCTGTAGAATTGGTCCACTTCATCTAGGTTATGAAATTTGTAAGCATGAAATTGTTTAAAGTACTTATGCATAATTTCTTAATGTCTACGATGTCAATGTTAATTACTCTTTTTCATTCCTGATCTTAGTCTTTTGTGTGTTTTCAATTTTTCCTGGTGAGCTTGGTTAGAGGATTATCAATTTTATTGAACATTTCAAAGAACCAGCTTTCGGTTTTATTCATTTACTCTGCGAATTTCCTGTTTTCAATTTGATTTCTTTCTACCCTAATTTATATTACAGATTTGCTTCTGCTTACTTCAGATTTATTTTGCTTTTATTTCTCTAGTTTTCTAAAGCAGAAACTTTAATTTACTTTAGATCTTTCTTTTCTAATACGTGCATTCAGTGCTATGAATTGCTCTCTAATCACCAGTTTTGTTGTATCCCACACATTTTGAAAAGTTGTATTTTAATTTTCACTTGAAAGTATTTTTTTCATACTTCGACTCGTGTATTACTTAAAATTTATTTTATGCTGCAAATATGAAATTTTCAGCTATCTTTTTATTTTTGACTTTAATTTCACTGTGGGCTAACAGTATACTTTAAATAACTTCAATAGTTTAAATTCATTAAGTTGTGTTTTGGAACCTAGAATATGTATATCCTGGTGAATGTGCCACGTAGGCTTAAGAAGAATATATATTTTGTGTTGTCAGATGATGTCATTAAAAGCAGGTAATTGATGGTGCTGTTCTGATTAACTGTGTCTTATTTGCTGCATGTTGACTGTCAATTGCTGATAGTAATAATAATAATTTAGATAGAGGGGTATCACAGTCTTCAACCATAATAGTGGGTTTATTTATTTCCCTTTGCAGTTCTATCAGTTTTTATTGCATGTATTTTGACACTCCATTAGGCGTAGACACAATAAGGATTATTGTGTTTCATTGGAGAGTTTATTCCTTTTTAAGTTTATGTTTATTTTTATTGTTTTGAGACAGAGTCTTGCTCTGTTGCCCAGGCCTGGAGTGTGCTGGCACAGTGTTGGCTCACAGCAACCCCTGTCTTCTGGGCTCAAGCAATTCTCCCCACTTAGCCTCATGAGTAGCTGGGACTACAGGCATGTGCAACCACGCCTGGCTAATTTTTGTATTTTTTGGTAGAGACAGGGTTTCATCAAGTTGGCCAAGCTGGTCTCAAACTCCTGACCTCAGGTGATCTTCCCTTCAAAGGCTCCCAAAGTTTTGGGATCATAGGAGTGAGCCACCACTCCTGGCCCCTTTTCATTTTTAATGCTTGACAATTCTCCTTGCTCAGAAGCCTGCTTTGTTTATAATTAATATAGTTACTCTAGATTTTTTTGGTTACTGTTAGCATGCTATATCTTTCTCTGTCCCTTTATCTTAATTTATCTGTGTCTTTATATTTAAAGTGAATTTCTTCTAGTCAACCCATAGTAGGATCTTGTTTTTTAATCTACCATGATAGGCTCTGTCTTTTGATTGGTATATTCAGATCATTCACTTTTAAAGTGATTATTGATATATTTATATTAATACCTATGATATTTATATTTTCTACTCATTGTCCTTGTTTTTATTTCATTTTGTTTTGTTTTACATATTTTACTGCCTTCTCCAGTTTGTATTAGAATTTTCTATTATTCTACTTTCTCTTATCTCCTTTTTACTTCAATTTTACCTGTTTTTGGTGATTACCTTAGAGTTTGCAATATACAACTAATCCAAATCTACTTTCAAATAGCAGTATCTTACTTCACAGGCGATATAGGTACAATGATATATTCTCAATTCCCCCATGTCATCATGTACAACATTGCTCTCATTCATTTCTCATTTATCCATAAGCTAGAACCATCCAATATATTGTTGGGATTCTTAATTAGAACAAATTTTATGCTCTTGTAATTGATAATTTATGTTTTCTAAGGAAAAAATATATTTATTTTACCTTCATTTATTTCTTCTCGAAAACTCTTTCTTTATATAGATCCAAGTTTCTCATCTGTATTGTTTTCTTTACTCTGCATAAGTTCTTTTAATATTTCTTAAGAGGAAGACTTGCTGGCAAGAACATTACTTCAAGTTTCATTTTTCTGAGAAAGTTATTATTTCCTCTTTAAATAACTTCACTTGATACAGAATTCTAGGTTGAACTTTAATTTGTTTCTACTTAAGTATCTAAAATTTATTCCACTCTCTTCTTGCTTACATAATTTCTATACAGTGTTGGCCTCCTCCAACCCTTCTTGGCTTCTTAAGATTTTCTTTTTGTTTGATTTTCTGCAGTTGGAATATTACATGCCAGGAGGTGGAGTGTTAACTGTTTATCCTGTTTAGTACTCTGAGTTTCCTAGAACAGTGATTTGGTGTCTGTCTTTAATTATAGCCATCATTGCTTGGACTCTTTCTTCTGTTCCTTTCTCTCACTCTCTTCCCCTTATATGATTTGCATTATGCACATCACACATTTGTAACACTCATGTCTGTGTAGAATACGCTCTTCCATATTTTTTATATTTTTGCTCTTTACATTTTAATTTAGAAAGTGCCTATTGACAAACCTTCAAACATATTGATTATTTCCTGGACTGTGTCCAGTGTACTAATGAACCCATCCGAAGCAGTCTTTATTTTTATCATTTTTCTTTCTTTCTAGTACTTATTTTCTATTCTTTCTTGGAGTTCTCATCTCCCTGCCTGCATTAGCTACGTATTCTTCCATGTTGTTTGTTTTTATTATTTGAACTTTTAATATACTCGTCATAGTGATTTTAAATTCCCAGTTCAATAATTGCAAAGTTTCTGCTATATCTAATATGATTGTGATGTTTGTTTTGTCTCTTTACTCTGTGTTCTCTGACTTTAACATGTCTTGTTAGATATGATGCATCAGGGAAAATAAAGACACAGTGCCTTAGCCCGAGAGTTTATGTTGATCTGCCTAGGAGTTAAGCTGTATTTACTATTTGCTATAGTTACGGGTGTCAGAGACCAAAATGCTTTTGTCTCCCTGTTGTCATTGGGTTGCCACAGAGAATTTATCTTAAATAAGATTTGAGACATGTAGGCTTTTCACTTGTATTCCCCCATTATTATTCAAGAATTCTACTGACATGGTAACAGAGTGTGAGGGAGGGTAGGTATACTACAGTCTCCTAATTAGGTTTCAGTGTTTTAGTGAGCCTGGGCCCCTGGGTTGTGACCTTCACAAGGTTTTTCACCTTTTTATCCTCTTATGTGATACAAAACTGCTAGAGGGAGTTGAGGTTAGGTATTGCTCTTCTTTAAGATTGATTAGGTTCTGGTAAAACCTAATCATTCTTAAAGAAGTCAGTCCATTGGGTTCTAGTAAATTAGTTTTCCTTGAGGGTAGGCCTTTGTTAAGAATGGGATATTCTAGGCCAGGAGAGGTGGCTCACACCTGTAATCCCAGCACTTTGGGAGGCTGAGGTGAGAGGATCACCTGAAGTCAGGAGTTTGAGACTAGCCTGTCCAACATGGCAAAATGCTGTCTCTACTAAAAATATAAAAATTAGCTGGCTGTGATGGTACATGTCTGCAATTTCAACTACTTGGAAGGCTGAGGCACAAGAATCTCTTGAACCTGAAAGGCAGAGGCTGCAGGGAGCTGAGATTGTGCCACTGCACTGCAGGCTGGGTGACAGAGTGAGACTTTGTCTCAAATCAAAAAAGAAGAGAATATACAGGGTGTATTTCATAATCTGTACTTTCCCCTTTCCGTTCTAGAAGAACAAAGGGATTTTTACCCCATCTTTAACTGAAGAACCTGGTAGACCTCTTGGATGTGAAACTAATGAGATTGTGGCCTCTTCCAAGACTGGACCTCCAGGGGTTTTCATCCCTCTAACTAGTCTACACCCAGTGTCCAATCATTAGTCAATTATTCCTTCAGGTTTCTGGTTGTTGGCTCTAGTGCTGACTTCTCCAGGTGAGCTATGATTGATTCTGTGTATTCACCTGTCTCTCTGGTTTCAAAGGGGGGTTGCTCTATGATCCTAATTATCTGAAGGATCTAAGAAGAATTACTAATTTTCAGTTTAGTCAGCATTTTTCTTATTGTGAGGACCAGAGTGATGATTTCTAAACTCTTTACAAATCAGATAAGACTAACCTTGTTTTTTAAATTAAAAAAAAGTAATAATAAGTGTGTAATAAGTAGATCATTTCAGTTATCTGAAAGTCTGACCTTCAGGAAGCTCAATTTTACCTAAAGGCATTATACATGTATGTTTATAAAAACTACCTATGACCATGAAAAAGTAGCCTCTAGGCAGTGAAAATATATTACGTGGGGGCATTCAAAGGAATATATGGCAGAATAAGAAATCAGAAACATTGGCGTCTTTGTATTCTTTTACTGTGTCTTTGATTAGACCGGTATGTTTCTAGGGAAGAAAAGAGAAACAATAAAGTATCGGTGGTCATTGTTGATTTTGAAGTGTCCTTAGCTCTGCATGCAGGTAGGCCACCAGAAAAGTGCATCAGCAAATCCAAGTCCATAGTCCAGGGGGAGTTTCCTGTAACACAATGCAAAACTAAGAGATCCATCAAATACTGCAGGCTGAATATATATTTGCAAGCCAACAAAGGGTAACAATTCCAATGTTCTCTGAGTAAAGGTTAAAAGAGCAAATAAAATTATGCTAGCCTTAGGAAAGAAATTGGAAAACAGGACAAAACCCAAAAAGGACAAGCACAGGTATATGTGTAGGTTCTATTTAATGTTATTTGTCTGAATAATAGGGAGTCAAGGCTCTGAAAAAAAGGAAAAGTAGATCAAGGAAAATTTTTCCAAGTGATTTTATCACCATTTTGTCCTTTAGTAGAAAAAATAAATAAAACCAAATGCTTATCTGTTGGCAGGAAAGACATTTTTTATCTAGACAGTTGCACAAGGCTGATGTTCTGCTGGACTGCTTCAGTAAGGTTCTAACCATTATTAAAATATATATTTTTTCAACTTATTGGTAAAGCCATTGCCCTTAGACTCCTAGATGCCTCTTGTCATGAAACCCTTCCTGAGAGTCTTAGAGCACCTGGCCTTTTTGCGGCACTATGGAAAGCATTTGCAGCAGCAGAGGTCCAGCAGAATCCTATTGGCATGTTTATTCTGGACCCATACTCATATTCTACTGGTTGCTAAATATTTGGAGTAGCATCCTTTAAATCATGAACAAAGCAAAATATGATGTCTGGTTGTAATTACAAAAAAAATTCTTCCAGTCTTTCAAAATTACTTTCTGATGTAACTTATAGACAGGGGTATTATTTAGAATTTAATACTTGATAGAGGAAACATCATAAATAATTTCAATCCTACAGGCATTTAAATACAAAGTTATGTCATTCAATGTTGATTATTAAATTATTGTGTATACACACACACGTACACACACATACGTAGAATTGTATCTGAAGAAGAATTAATAGTATGACATCTACTTTGACATCATCCTTGAAAATATATTATATTCTGATATTGAGAAATTTGCAGGTTTTCAAGTAAGCCCTTCTCAAAATATTCATACCAAGAAGTCTTTCAGCATAAAAGAGACGGTCTTTCATATTCAATCAACAAACAATGCAGTAAACTTCAGTGGGAAAAACATAGGCTAGGCATTGTGATTCAATTGGGAAAGTAGTATTTCCATTGAATTTTGTTTCAAAACAAAAGGAAGTTACAACAATGAGGAAGAGAGGGACGTGCTTTGCTGGAGAGTGAAATAATTAATTTTGAAGACATGCAGCTATGTTGTACTTTCTTTGAAAGCAAGCAAATGCAAATCTTTTTATTCATCATTGTGGAAAAGAACAAATGTTTCTATTTGACATCAAATATTTATTCTTGAAAGCAAGTCCTTGGGACACCACTAAAGTTGGTATCCATTTAATCTTACATCTACATACTTCAGCTGAAGCACTGTATAAAAGTAGGTTAACAGAAATCAGAAAAAAAAATTAAGTCTTTTCATTCTATCAAAAGGGCAGAGAATTGTGAAATTTTTTAGAAGAGCATTCTATCTAGAAAGGTTTTGAAATACCCTAACTCAGAGCTGTCTAATAGAACTTTCTGTGGGATGGTGGAAATGCTCTGTACTGGCGTTGTTCAGTACAGTTGCCCTTAGCCACGTGTAGCCAGTGAGGACTAGAAAAAGATATAACCAGATTTAAAAAATTTCATTTATTTGTAATTATCTTAAATAGAGGTTTAAATAGCCATGTGTGCCTAATATACTTTATTGGATGGCACAGCCCAAAATATTTCAACTCCGCTTTTCTGAAAACCCATTTAGGTAGAATCTGTCAATTCTGAATGATTATTGAGTGACATAATTTCCATATTTGTGTTTTTAATAAAAAATTAATGTGTGTGTTTTCCACTTTAATGTTCAGATGCTTGCTCTAATGACCTTTAACATGTCAAACATCATATATAAACAATATTGAAAACTGCAAAATTAAGACGAGTTTATTTCCCTCCATATAATATATGCATTGACAACAATGCTAGTGTACCTCAGGAAAGCTTTGTCGTTGATCTTATACGCATATTGAGAGTTTCTCTTTTTATGAGAGACAAATCCCCCCCACCGAAAGGAATCCTTAAAAACAAAGATTTTTTTTCTCACAATGCAAGTTATCCTTCCAATAAATTCTTAACCCATTATAGTTACAAAAGAAAAAGCTAAGTCAGAAGATGTATCTATGCTTGTAAGATATTCTTGATCTATTGTGTACTCACATTCAGTCATTTAATAGGAGCTTTGATAACACTATTATTTTCAGCTCTACTGACAAATCAGTATCCTAAACTGAAATAAACCATGTGGTCTCAACATGGTGAAATGGAGACAATAGCCATTTCTCTGGAGGGGTCTCTATGAGGATTAGTCAAGTATAAGTCTCATGATATGACTTTTCTATTTGGTAATGTGTACAACAAATGCAGAAATCAAACTATGGAAAATATTTTAGAGATAAATAACTATCATGCTTAATGTCCAACAAAATCAGACATCTGCACATTAGTTAGTCCCCAAACTCATCTTTTAAGTATTTTTTCTTGCATTTACTTTATGTCTTGGTTTGTTTGGGCTGCTATAACAACATATCATAAACTGGGTGGCTTATAAACAACAAACATATATTTCTCATGTTTCTGGAGGCCAGGAAGTCCAATATCAAGGTTTAGGCAGATCTGGGGCCTGGTGAGGGCTCATTCCCTATAAGAGGCAACTTCTTGCCATTTTCTCCTGTCATAGAAGAGGAAAATGAACTCCCTCAGGTCTCTTTTATAAAGGTACTAGTCCCATTCATGAAGGATCCATTCTCATGACCTGATTACCTCCCAAGGATCCCACCTCTTAATAGCATCACATTGGGGATTTAGCTTCAACATGTGTGTTATGTATGCAGGGGACACAAACTTTTGAACCATAGTACTTTATTCCTGAAATTTGTTCCACTTGTCTTTCCATTTCTCTCTCCCTTCCTTGCTCTGAGTCTTTTTTATTTTTATTTTTTTCTCTGACAAACTCTTTTCATCTGTGCTTTCTCTTATTTCCTCTTCAAATATGTTAAGCGGGAGACTTTTATAGGTCTTATGTCTACTTTATTTTTATTGTTACATGTATCATAGTTTTACATCGACTGAACAAATTAATCAATATAAATAATTGCAGCTCTAAAGAGAAAAGAACAAGATGTCAAATAGTAAATACATTTTATACATTGCAATCATGGAGACATTTTTTGCATTGGCACACACGGTCAGTTTTCAAGTATGTCATTGCCACTTATTGTAAAAATTACTTAATTATGACACCAGTCTCTAGTATGCTACATGCGTTATAAACTCAGCCCCATTGCCCAGTCTCAGAAATTTTAATAAATTATAGTCCACTAGTGAGATACAGAGAAGGAGAATAAAGAAAAAGGTTTTAGATAATATGACCTGGGACCCAAAACAGACAAAAGCAGATACTAATTTGTTATATAATTCTATAGAATTTTTGCAGTTAGAGGGAAAATTATCATTAGATTTATGCAAAGTCAGAAAATAGTTAATAGGAAAGTTGGTCTGTTTAAATTTCAGGTCCTATGTCCATGTTCCCATCACATTTTCAAAAATAATATACAGAAAATATAATATATAATATATACTTAAATGTAATCTGGACCTTATGTTTGCCAATAAGGTTATAAAATACTCATTAGCCTAGTGTGAGGTCAATTGGTTAAACAAATAGTTGAGGAAACACTAGCCAAATCAAAGGGGTAAATATTCTCCATATATTACACATGTCATATTGGCTTAAAAACTGACAATGTAAAAAATATTCTATTTCTATATTAAGATGTCAGGATAAAAAGTCTCAAACCTTATTGAGGTGTCTTCTATAGACTATACTTGCAACGTGAGCAAGAATCAAGCAAACCTATGGGCTCTAAAAATGGTAGTTAGAGGACATCACCTAAAGTTTCTCTCCTGTCAACTTTTCTTGAAGAGAATACTTCTTTTACCTAGATCCCTGAAACTTCTGGCACATCAAATGCTGACATTGTTTCCCAGCTGCGAGAGGGGGCCTCTTTGCTAAAAGAATTTGACTCTCTGTTTAGGAGGCACCCCTGTCCCCTAGGTCATTTCATGATTTTTAGATACTCAGACAAATATTTTCCTTAGTAATGCCTCAATGAGAACTTTTGGCTAAAAAATGTTTAGGGTGAGATGCTGACCACTGCCTCAGTATATTAACTCACATAATCAATTTGAATATGGCAGAGTCTTAGTCCTTCCAGGCTATGATAATGAAAACCCATAAACTGGGTGGCTTGTGAACAACAAATATGTATTTCTCACAATCCTGATAGGTGAGAAGTCCAAGATGCAGGAAGATTCAGTGTGGTAAGTAATGACACTGATGAGAAGTCTCTACACTCCAAAATGCTTCACCTCCTAATAAATCTTAGTATGATGTATTAGTCTGTTCTCACACTGCTAATAAAAACATACCTGAGAATTGATAATTTATAAAGAAAAAAGATTTAATGGACTCACAATCCAATCCCACATGGCGGGAAAGGCCTCACAGTCATGGCAGGAGACAAAGGAAGAGCCAAGAGACACCTTACATGGCGGCAGGCAAGAGAGCTTATACAGGGGAGCTCCCATCTATAAAACCATCAGATCTCGTAAGACTTATTCACACTACCATGAGGGCAGTCTGGGGGAAACTGCACCTGAGATTCAATTATCTCCACCTGGCCTCACCCTTGATACATGGGGATTATTACAATTCAAGGTGATATTTGGGTGGGGATGCAGCCAAACCATATCATACAGTATCCCACTCATTCTTAGGATTAAGATTTCCACATATGAATTTTGAAGAGCCATAAACATTCAAACCACAGCAAACAGAGTTCCTCAAGAGATACCTTATGGACATTTTGGACCAAATAACTTTGTTGTGGTGGATGTCTTGTGCACTGTAGGAAGATTACCAACATCTGTGGACCCTAGATGCCAGTGATACCCCTACTAGTCATGACAATGAAAAATATCTCTGGACATAGCCAAATATTCCCTGAGAGTAAGAATCTTTCTGGTTGAGAACCAATGTGATAAGGGAGTGGAAATGAAGTAACATTTGCCTCTACCACTGTGGTTCGTATATTTTCATGTGTTCTCATGGGTTCTACTGATATATGAGCAAACTGAACAGAAATGGGTCCTACCCTCACCAATTTTCTAGCCTAATGAGAAAGGTAGGCATTAATAAAGTAAATGAATATAATTACAAATTGTGATAAGAAAGTGCTATGAGGAAAAATAAGAGAGAGAGATTGAGAGAGAGATCCATGGAGTATCTTCTCAGCCTGGATAGCTAGAGAGGAGCTAAGTGTAAAAGTGTTCCAATCTGAATAATGAATGGCATTTATCTAAGTGAATACTATACCATGCTAATAAATTAGAAATTTATTCTAAATGAACAGGTGGCCACTGAATGTCCAAGATTTGGATGTTTAATACTATGCAGCCATAAAAAAGGATGAGATCATATCCTTTGCAGCAACATGGATGGATCTGGAGGCCATTATCCCTAGCAAACTAACACAGAAACAGACAGAACTAACACAGAGACAGACAACCAAACTAACACAGAAACAGACAACCAAATACCACATGTTCTCACTTGGGAGCTCAATGATGAGAATACATGGACACATAAATGGGAACAGTATTTACTGGGTCCTTTTAGACAGTGGAGAATGAGAGGAGGGAGAGGATCAGAAAAACAACTAATAGGTACTAGGTTTAATACCTGGGCAATGAAATAATCTGTTCAACAATCCTCATGACATAAATTTACCTGCATAAAAAACTTGCACATATATCCCTGAACTTAAAAGTTAAAAAAAGAAAAAAAAGATTCAAGTGCACTGGACTCTCCTGTTTTAAGTATGAATTTGCAAAAATCCAATATGAGTGCTTGGTGACAGCCCAGCAAAATGTACTTTTTCAGTGAAAGTCAGCCACCTTGTAAAATCTGCAATTTCAATGTGTTTACATTCAAAACATTCAATCACTTTTCTGTGCTCTCTGTTGGGGCAGAGGCAACACTTTTCATGATCATTCTGGGTGGTCATTGCTGCTTTCTCTATCATAGTAATTTCAAGAGGCTGGGACCAGAAACCACAGGCTGTGCCTGAATCCTTTGGAAGTGTTTCTAAGGTTCTACTATATTAGTACAGACTCCCACTTCTATTCATGGCCACCTCTGACCTGCCACAGATCTTCTTCATTTGTGATTCTCCAGGCACGGGGCTGCACTCCCTTGCCAGAGCCTTCAATATAACCTTCATTGTAATATAGTGCCTTACTGGAAGGAGGCCTTCAATGACTACATGATGGACACATTATTTAGTATGTAAAAATGATCATGACAGAATCCGTAAGGTAGCCACTTGTTAGAAATTTCTTTCTTTCTGTTGGGAATTTTTTGTGGTTCTCTCTTAGGAAACTCTTGCCAAAGCTCCTCTTATTCATGATTCTCCAGGCCTGGGGCTGCACTCCATTGCCAGTGCCAGATTAACCCTGTGACTCTGATATCATCTCCATGCCTCAGAAGGGCCTTGCTCTTTAAATTTTTAGTTCAACGTGACCTTTGAAATGCTTTCCTCTCTCCAGTTCCTATTTCTTTTCTTTCTTTTATTTTATTTTATTATACTGTAAGTTCTGAGGTACATGTATAGAACATACAGGTTTGTTACATAGGTATACACATGCCATGGTGGTTTGCTGCATCCATCAACCTGTCATCTACATTAGGTATTTCTCCTAATGCTATCACTCCCCAATCCCCGTGACCCCCTACTGTCCCTACGTTAGCCCCCTACTCTCTGACAGGCCCCGGAGTGTGATATTCCCCTTCCTGTGTCCATGTGTTCTCATTGTTTAACACTTATGTGTGAGAACATGTGGTATTTGGTTTTTTGTTCTTGTGTCAGTTTGCTGAGAATGATGGTTTTCACCTCCTATTTCTTATTTCCTTTTAAGTCTGTTAATAGGTTCCATGTTCAACTAACGGAAACTCTACAGAAAAGAAAGTTGAATGCATGATACATTTGTGTCATTATCAAAATAATAATGTGCATCCCTAATCCTTCAAGGGTTAACTCTTTGGTTTCAGCCATAAAATGCAACTTGAGTCTTGATAACTGATGGAGAAGTATGAAGCAGAGGCATAGCACTTTTTTTTAATGCATGGAGCAGGAAACACAAAGTGACATTTTTGATCATGTATGCATCAGCAGCTGTGATTTATGGTACCTGTTTGTGTCTGTTACATGAGTGATGAATTCTTAAGCCAAAAATAAAGTTACTCTATTCACACCTGAGGCCTGAGAAGTAACAGTTTAGTAAAAGAAGACAAGACTCTAAAAAAAATACCAAATAAATAAATACAATGAACACTTACAACCTGTCTCCTTACCTAAGAACTTATTACTTTCTACCTTGTATTATTAATTTTGACAACTGTGCTTCTGCTCACAAAGCTGTAAATTGCTGGGTTCTGCTTGCAGTGAAGCTACCTTCATTATAAAACAGGGCCTTACCAAAGGAGGCCTTCGATGATACATGTTCAACAAATTATTTAGTATATATAAATGATCTCAACAGAATCAACAAGGTAACCCCTTGTTAGGAATTTATTTCTTTGTGTTGGCATTTTTTTACGGTTCTCTCTTAGGAGACTTGCTGAAGTTTAAATGCTTTCAAAATAATTTTTAAACAATTATTTTAATTACTGCAAATAAATGAGCTATTTAGCCTGAAATGTTAAAGTGCTATTTTCAGAACTTATATTAATGTACATTAAAATGCCAGTTTTGTTCTTTCCAGGCTCTGTTTAAGGAAAAAAAAAAAGTGATTCTTTTTTTTTTGGGGGGACAGTTTCACTCTGTCGCCCAGGCTGGAGTGTAGTGGTGCAGTCTCGGCTCACTGCAATCTCTGCCTCCCAGGTTCAACCCACTCTCCTGCCCCAGCCTCCTGAGTAGCTGGGACTATAGGCGCACACCACCAAACCCGGCTAATTTTTGTATTTTTGGTAGAGACAGAGTTTCGCCTCGTTAGGCTGGTCTCAAAGTCCTGACTTCAGGTGATCCAGCTGCGTTGGCCTCCCAAAGCACTGGAATTGCAGGCATGAGACACCGTGCCCAGCAAAAAAATAGTGATTATTACATGTAGATGCCTTGGTTGATTTATGTATATTTGAGATATAAATTATAATTCAGAAATATAAAGGTTCAAAGATCACTATGGGAATAAAATATGGAATTTTAAGAGATTTTGAGAGGCTTATTTTCTGTACGTGAACAGATAAAATCAACCACAGTTGGAAACATCATTTATCTGGGTAACATAATTGCAATTTCATCTGTAAAGTCAAATTCAAGGCAGCATTATGTGGATGGATATTCTTTTCCGTATTATAGAAACAGTGTTAAAGAGGAATCTTAGTCAAATTCCATTCTTTTAAAAGATACAAGACAGCTGGGCACAGTGGCTCACACCTGTAATCCCAGCACTTTGGGAGTCCGAGGTGGGCGGATGATGAGGTCAAGAGATCAAGACCATCCTGACTGACATGGTGAAACCCAGTCTCTACTAAAAATACAAAAATTAGCTGGGTGTGGTGGCACGTGCCTGTAGTCTCAGCTACTCGGGAGGCTGAGGCAGGAGAATTACTTGAACCTGGGAAGCAGAGGTTGTAGTAAGCCGAGATTGCACCACTGCACTCCAGCCTGGCTCCGGGGGTTAGAGCACGACTCTGCCAAAAAAAAAAAAAAAAAAAAAAAAAAAAAAAAGATACAAAACAAAACAAAACTATGATTGAGAGTTCAAAGTCCTTAATTCATCAGGCACAGTACTTCATGCCTGTAATCCCAGCACTTTGGGAGTCCGAGGTGGGCGGATGATGAGGTCAAGAGATCAAGACCATCCTGACTGACATGGTGAAACCCAGTCTCTACTAAA
>CAUYLG010048936.1:0-42990 GCA_963573385.1 Cacajao melanocephalus
TGGCCAAAACAAAGTAGCTACAGGCCCCATGTGAGTCCAAAATCCAGCAGGGCAGTTAATAAATCTTAATGTTCCAAAATAATCTCCTTTGACTCCATGTCTCACATCCTGGGCACGATGAATCAAGGGATGGTCTCATACAGCCTTAGGAAGCTCATTCATAGTCTGATGTTGAGTGTCTGGTGCTTTTGCAGGGGCAGGGTGCAAGCTGTCTGTGGATCTACCATTCTGGGGTCTGGAGAATGGTGGCCCTCTTCTCACAAGCCCATGACACAGTGCCCCAGGGTGGACTCTGTGGTGGGGGCTCCAACCCTACATTTTTCTTTCACACTGCTCTAGCAGAGGTTCTCATGAGGGCTCTGCCCCTGCAGCAGACTTTTGCCTGGACATCCATGCATTTCAATACATCCTCTGAAATCTAGATGGAGATTCTCAAATCTCAATTCTTGACTCCTGTGCACCCCCAGGCCCAATACTGCATGAGGGCCACCAAGGTTTGGGGCTTGGACTCTCTGAAGCAATGGCCTGGGCGATACCTTGGTCCCTTTTAGCCAAAGCTGGAGCTGGAGCAGCTGGGACACAGTGCACTAAGTACCAAGGCTGCAGAGATCAACAGAGCTGTGGGCCTGGCCCAGGAAGCCATTTTTTCCTTCTAGGCTTTGGGGCCTGTATTGAGAGGGTCTGTGTTAAAGATCTCTGACTTGCCCTGGAGACATTTTCTCCATTTTCTCGGCTGCTGACATTCACCTCCTCATTACTTATGCAAATTTCTGCAGCTGGTTTGAATTTCTTCCAAGAAAATGAGTTTTGCTTTTCAACCACATGATCAGGCTGCAAATTTTCCACATATTTATGTTCTGCTTTCCTTTTAAATGTAAGTTTCAATTTCAAACCATCTCTGTGTGAACATAAAAAAACTGAATACTGTCAGAATAATCCAGGTCACCTCTTGAATGCTTTGCTGCTTAAAGGTTTTTTTCCATCAGATACCCTAAATCATCTCTCTCAAGTTCAAAGTTCCACAAATCTCTAGGGCAGGGGCAAATTGCTGCCAGTCTCTTTGCTAAACCATAGCAAAAGTGACCTTTGCTCCTGTTCCCAATAAGTTCCTCACCTCCACCTGAGACCATCTTAGCCTGGACTTCATTGTCCCTATCACTATCAGCATTTTGGTCAAAACCATTCAACAAGTCTCTAGGGTGTTCCAAATATTCCCACATCTTCCTGTCTTCATCTGAGCCCTCCAAACTGTTCCAACCTCTGCACATTACCCAGTTCCAGAATCACTTCAACATTTTCAGGTTGTCTTTATAGCAATGCCCCACTATCTTGGTACTGATTTACTCTATTAGTCACTTTTCACACTGCTGTAAAGAATACTACTTGAGGCTGGGTACTTTGTAAAGGAAAGAGATTTAATTGACTGACAGTTCTATATAGTTGAAGAGACTTCAGGAAACTTACAATCTTGGTGGAAGTGGATGGATCTATGTCTTACATGGCAGCAGGTGAGAGACAGCGTGTGAAATATGAAATTCCAAATACTTACAAAACCATCAGATCTTGTGAGAACTCACTGTGAAGAGAACAGGATGGGGGAAACAGCCTCCATGATCCAATCACCTACCACCATGTTCTTCCGTCACCACATGGGGATTATGGACACTGAAATTCGAGATAAGACTGGGTGGGGACATAGAGCCAAACCATATTACTATTATTTTCTTCATTTTACAGATTACAAAATGAGTCAGAAACAGACGAAGAGAGAGAGAGTAATTAATTTGCTTGTAGTTGTACTTCTTAAGGTATAGAACCTGAATTTAAATCTAGACTCTAATACATGTATTTAACTTCCTTCTATACAACTTTTCTATGATTTTTAGACAAGCTTACTTTTTGTTTAGCTATATTCTGAGAATTTATAAGGATATCTTATATCATAAAATTATAAGGATACCTTGTAATGCACTACTAGCTTCTACTGTAGGCTTTATTTTTATTTCTATTTGATATAAAACTAAATATCAAATATATTGGCTACTACTTGCAAAGTCCCAGACACACAGAAGTAGACAAACAAATAATGAATATCATGTCCCGAGGACACCAAATTCTTAGACATGATAGTCATCTAGTTAATAAATGTGTTCATTGTATTTTTTTAAGGATTCGTAAGTATGTCCTCATTCTCCTCTGCCACAAATTAATATAAAAAACTTGGCCGGGTGCAATCCCAGCACTATGTGAGGCTGAGGCGGGTGGATCACGAGGTCAAGAGATTGAGACCATCCTGGTTAATATGACGAAACACCGTCTCTACCAAAAATACAAAAATTAGCTGGGCATGGTGGCACATGCCTGTAGTTCCAGCTACTCTGGAAGCTGAGGCAGGAGAATTACTTGAACCCAGGAGGCGGAGGTTGCAGTGAGCTGAGTTCGTGCCATTGCACTCCAGCCTGGGTAACAAGAGTGAAACTCTGTTTCAAAAAAAAAAACCAAAAAAACTTGTAGGTGTTAAAGGAGTATAATGTAGACAGATAAATGTCCTTTTCAGCCATCACATTATCTTATATTTTCTGTATGATTCCATTAATTTAAACAGTGCCTTATATCAAAAGATTTAATCAAACTAAAAGGTACTTTAATTAGGATTTTTGATAGCTACATTTTGCTTAGTCAGATGAATTCCTGAGAATGTTATTTCTACATAAGTTGTATATGATTGTAGCCACAGATTTCACTGGACTATTTCAAGAGTGTAATACCATGGCATGGTCACTTATTCTAGAGCTATTACAATTTTAAATACCAACTTCAGAGGTTGCCTGGAAATGACACTGGTTGCACATTAAACATCAGTGTTGAAATAGTTTAAGTGAAATTATTTGTTCTTTTCCTCTTAGAATAAAGAACTTTGTACCACGCTCTTGAACAAAATGCTGGCAATTTTTTACTTAGATTTTGTATCTGAGTTTTTTTTTTGAAATTTTATTTGTTTAAATTTATTATCCAAATGCTGTATTTGTTGGAGTTTTCTAAACAAGTGTAAGTGCATTATTCATATTAATTTTTTATATTGGCTTCTAAAACAAAATAATTAGAATATCAACAAAATGAGGAAAATCATTTGAAAGGTATAACACAATATAGTTATCTCAAATTGTTGAATGTAGCACAATGTCAGAAAAATGTCTGAACTTGTTCTCACATCACCTCACACATTTAATACTGACAGTCACATGTCACATCTCTAAGACTCATGATTTTCATCTGCAAAATGAGGGTAGAAACTCTCCACTATATGCTTCACAGAATTAATTCACTAGATGCAAAACACATGACATGCTTAAAAAGCATTTATAAACTGTGAGCCTTATAAATGTAAAGTATTTTTGTTCAAATAGTCAAAGTCATACATTCATTTATAAATATAATCAGTTAGCTTTCTGTAACTCTGATTAACTGTATTGAAAAAGGTTGCTCTATTATAAAACAGGGAAAAAATGATTGAGCTCAGATGAATCAATGTAAATCTACTTCTACAAGTAGAGAAAATTTGAAGTGCTCACACATCCACCAAATTTAAGCAGTGTAGTTTTTCTGCATGAAGAACTGTCCCCTGGGTATCTTTACAGTCCCTAGCAGCTAGACATTCCCCAATAAATGCCAGTTATTATTGCTATGTGCCAGGCACTATGGTAAGAATCAGTAGATGGCAACCTAAGCTTTATCATTACACAATTAAAAGAATCACCATAACAAACCTACAAGATTCTGAAGACAATGTTGTAGCTGAGGAAAGTGAAAAGCAGAGAAGTCAAGAAAATTGCACATAACCACCTCAAAACTAGTTGGTATAAAAAACGAGCATTTTATCTCACAATTTGCAGGCCATATCAGCAGGGATTATATGGTATTTTTTTGTTTCACATGATATAAATTATAGTCACTTGGTTATTAATCTGGAATCTAGTCTTGCTTGACGGCTTCAAGTAGGATTACTTAGAAGTCTGGTGCTTTGTGGGAACAACTGTAAGAAAGGGCTCAAATGGGTTATATTTCTCTCCATGTAGTTTCATATCCTTTCCTTATGGTCCCTGTAGAAGATAAATGAGCCTCTCTACATGGTGACTCAGAACTCTTGGAGAGCAAGGCAGAACTTGCCTATGGCCAGATCTGGAATAGCATCATTTTCGGGGTGCTTTACTTATCAAGGGATTCACACATTGAAAGGGTGATGTATTAGTCTGTTTCCACATTGCTGATAAAGACATACCCCAAACTGGGTAATTTATAAAGAATAAGAGGTTTAATGGACTCATAGTTTCACATGGCAGAGGAGGCCTCACAGTCACAGGAGAAAAATCATATCTTACATGGTGGCACAGAAGAGAGAATGGGAACTAAGCAAATGGGGTTTCCCCTTAAAAAGCCATCAGAAATCATGAGACTTATTCGCTACCATGAGAACAATATGGAGTAAACTGCCCCCATGATTCAATGATCTCCCGCTAGGAGAATTATGGGAGCTAAAATTAAAGGTGAGATTTGGATGGGGAAGCAACCAAACCATATCAGATGGAAAGTCACTGTTTTGCATTTTCCAAAGGATGCGGTAAAATAGTCACGTTTCATTAGAAGTATTTGTAGCTAAACTGAATCCACCATAATGTTCAAGTCATTTTGGTCAAAATATTATTTTCCCAAATTGCTGTGTATTAATCAGGGTTCTCTAGAGAAAAGAGCCAATAAGCTATATATACATATTTAAAAGGAAATTTTTTATAAGGATTGGCTCATGCAATTATGAAGGACAGAAAGTCTGATAATTTTCTATATGTAATCTGAGGAATCAGGAAATCTGACGGTGTAATTTAATCTAAGTCCAGAGGCCTTAGAAGCAGATGAGCAAATGGTGTGACTTTTCATTCAGGGCCAATGGCCCAAGAATGAGGAGGTATGATGTCCAAGAACATAGTAAAATGGAATGTACTCATTTAAAAGGTCAGAAAGGTAATTTACCATTCCTTCACCAGTTTCTTCTCTCTGAGCCCTCAGTAAATGGTTAGATGCCCAACCACATTGGTGAAATGGTGAAATGGGCTCTTCTTTACTCAGTCCACTGATTTAAATGATAATCTTTTCCTGAAACACCCTCACAGTTATACCCAGGCATAACATTTTACCAGATATTTGGGTATCATATAGCACAGTCAAGCTGACACATAATATTAACCATCATATGCTCTTGTATGTATTTAGTGAAAATCCTTCTGTCACTTTATCTAAGATATTTTATTGGGTGACACATAAGACTAATAGCTTTTTAAAATATGTTATGTTATTTTAAAGTTATGTCCCTGCCTTAGCCAAATGATGTGTCATGGTAATATACCCTGATTTTGTCACTAAAACTCTCCACAAAAACATGAAGTGCTCACTCAGGTTCATTTGGCCAAAATGTAAACGTCATTAAAATTGATTAATCAGAAATAAAATTTCTAGATTAAATATGCTATACATTTATTCATAAGCATCCCCCTTATTGTCACAAATTGATTAGATAGTTTTACCCATAATATGACAAATCAATATATTTTAAAAACAAAGCCATTTTTTTACTGTAAACATTAAACTTACCAAAACATTCTATAAAAATTTTAAAATGCTCTTAAAATCTTTTTATCATCTAACACTTTCAGCTTCTGAGAGCAAAACTATGGAAGATTTATAGACAAATTAATTCCAAATCAAATCTGCTACTTAATGTTATAATATGTTCTTAACCAGTCTTGATTCCACAAAAATGTCTCGAGCAAAATCCAGAATCTCATTGCCAGTGGTTAGCTGTGTGCTTCTTTGGAAGTTAGGATACTAAAATGTATTTACAATTTCATTAAATCTTTAATCTTGACACAATCTTGAGTTTCTAGGGGATGAACCATATAGATTTCCTCTTTCTTGATTGTTCTTTAGTACCTTTCATTTCCCAAAAAAAAAAAAATATTGTGTTAAATGTAAAATTATATGTGGAGTTGTATACGGCCCCAGTGCACCATGAGTTCACAGTTGAAGATGACTTTTAAGTGTGGATTAGCAAGTCTGTAACATAATGGAACCTGAGGAAACTTTCCAGTATGTCACTCCCTAGACACTCATTGTCTGCACAACTTCTCTAGGAATAGGGATAAATACTGCCTTCATGATTGCTTGGCAGTCCTTGGGGATTCTCTTTCTGGAGACTGATATTTTCCCCAAGGTTATATTCTAGTATACTTGCATTAGCAAGGGAGGCATTATGCAGACCCAAATCCTCAGAGCATTTGGATATTCCTGTCCTTTCCTTAAATAAATAAGACTATTTATGTACATAATGGTACTATTGTTTGAGCCATTATTTCTTCATTCCGATCAGCCATAGCCTATTAACACCAAAATTCGATTGCTCTGTGACTTGGGTAAGTTACTTTCCTCACTAATTCACATTTTTCTTTCCATAAAAATGGGAAAATAATAATTATATTCATCTCATATGGCTGGCATAAGAATCAAATAACACAATACATGCAAACCAACTACATAGTAAACATTTATTATATTTTACATATCATATTTAATGTTAGATATCTCCCACTTATTAACATGCTACATCCATAATTTCAAGCAATTTGACAACTATAATTGGTTCAATGTCTTTTCTCTATAATGTCTCTTCATCTCTTTTCTCATTGATGAATAACTTAAATTTATTTTTTCAAAAAGCCACCTATTTTTTTTCTAACACTAAGCTTCTCTCTCTCTCTAATTAAGCCTTCATACTTCACTTGACTCTGCTTTCTAAAATGATGATTTTTGGCATATTTCTCACTTGAATTCCAAGTGTTAAAAATTTCCTTTTCTTTCTAGGGTGTATGTGTTAATTTTCTATTATTGCTATAACAAATTTTCACAAACTTAGTGGATGAAAAGAGCACAGATTTATTCTTCTATAATTCTGGAGCTCAGAAATCTAAAATCAAGGTGGTAGCAAATCTAAAATCAAGGTGGTAGCAAAAAGGAGTCTTATGGAGACTTCAAAGGAGAATCCATTTCTCATTATTTTTCAGATTGTGGGAGCTGAACACATTGCTTGGCTCTTGGCCTCTTCTTGGTATCATGAGTGCCTCTTATGCTATAGTCACATTTCCTACCAAAGACTGATCCTCTGCTACTCTTTTGGAAGGATTCTTATGTTTATATTGTACCCATCTGGTTAACATAGGATAATATTCACATTGCAGACTCTTTAATTCAATCACTTATGCAAACCCTTTTCACAGCATAAGGTAACATATTGATAGACCCATAAATTCACAGACATCTTTGAGACATCCACTATTCAGCCTTATCACAGAGTATTTCCAATTTTTTTATACTTTAAGTTCTGGAATACATGTGCAGAATGTGCAGGTTTGTGAAATAGGCATACACATGCCATGGTGGTTTGCTGCACCCATCAACCTGTCATCTACATTAGATATTTCTCCTAATGCTATCCCTCACCTAGCCCCCCACCACCCAACAGGCCCCAATGTGTGATGTTCCCCTCCCTTTGTCCATGTGTTCTCATTGTTCAGCTTCCACTTATGAGTGAAAATATGCAGTGTTTTCTGTTCTTGTGTTAGTTTGCTGAAAATGATGGTTTCTGGCTTCATCCATGTCGCTGCAAAGGATCTGAACTCTTCCTTTTTTATTGCTGCATAGCATTCCATGGTGTATATGTGCCACATTTTCTTTATCCAGTCTATCTTTGATGTGCATTTGGGTTGGTTCCAAGTCTTTGCTATTGTAAATAGTGCTGCAATAAACATATGTGTGCGTGTGTCTGTATAGTAGAATGATTTATAATCCTTTAGATATATACCCAGTAATGGGATTGCTGGATCATATGATATTTCTGGTTCCATATCCTTGAGGAATCATCACACTGTCTTCCACAATGGTTGAACTAATTTACACTCCTACTAACAGTGTAAAAGTGTTCCTATTTCTCCACATCCTCTCTAGCTTCTGTTGTTTCCTGACTTTTTAATGACAGCCATTCTAACTGATATAAGATGGTATCTTTTTGTTGTTTTTCCAAATTTTTATCATGTTTTTAAGGACCTTCGTCATCTGCTCTTAAGGTGTCTTTTGATGCTGTTCTGTCAGTTTCTTCCATAATAATTGTATTCAATGACTTTTACATTACGTGATTACACATTAAAATGTTAATATATAATTTACTTTCAATCTGTGCGCATTTATTCATGATTTCTTTTCTCAACATGCCTTTCCTTTTATTTTGTGCCTGGTGAAATAGTAATCATTTTCAAAAAAATCAGCCAGAATGGGTGGGATCATCTACGCTTTCAGAAAACACTAATACTTGCATCATATTGGGACATATTTTGCTGCAAAGTCATTAAACATGTATTTGTCCACTCTTCTAGGCTGTTAACAATTTGAAAACTGAAATCTTAGTTATTCTGTATTGTTATTCTCATGTTAAACATAGAGCCTTGCAAAAACCTATTGTTGTTATGAGATTAATGACTCCACTTGCCACAGCTTGCCTGAAAATTCAGACCGGGAATGACAGTTTTGAGGGCCACAGTGCATTGATTTGTTATTCTTTATATCAATTAAGGGTCTTAGTGGCAAAACAGTAGAATCCCCTATAGCTGGTTTATGGAAAAAGTGAATATAATAAAGAATGTTAGATAGCTCACAGAATCTCCCAGAAGACAAAGAAATTAGCTTGGGGGTCATGCAGCCAGGAATTATAGCCAAATCATACTGTCAGACTGCTCCTGTGGGGCCCAGTGAGACATGATTGCTACATACAGACACCTAAAATCATACACCACAAATGTTACCGCCAGGACCTTGGCTACTGTTGCCGCTGAAAAATACACTCTCCCTGTCTTCTTTGCCAGGGAAGATATCACAGGGCTGGAAGATCTGATTTTTTTTCCCCTGGGAACACGTGATACACAGAGCCAAAGGCATGTGCCTACACCCCAGCTGTACAGAAGGCATTCAAAACCATTAAGTTGTTAAAGAGTTGGGAAATTTCAACTATGCCTTTCCCAGAAATAATACAGAATTAGATAAGCCCATTGCATGAATTTGTGTTAAAGAGAGAAATTGAAAAATCAAAACTAAGGCTTATAAAATAATGACATTTGTCAATTGGAGGGGCAGCAAATATCCAAAGAAATGTTTGTAATTTTGTATCGTTAAACTGAAATACTCATTTTTATGTAATGTTCCAGTCAGCTACACAATGCTGTGAGACACACACTTAGCAGAAGTATTGAACAGTGACTCATTTGCATTAAAATATGATAAAACTTGTCTAGAGTAGTAATGTGTAGTTCATTAGATTAGTAATAGAATTGTGGTCCATTTTCCCTTAGGTTACCAATCAAAATCCATTACTATGTTTTAGACATGAAAGTGACCCTTTTCCCGACAGGGTTAATCACTGAGTCCCGTCTGAATTGAAATAGCTTCCTTTTTAAGGAACTCAAATGCAGTGGGAGGACAGGATTGAAAACACAGCTTCAAGTCAGCAAACATTCTGGTGGGCCAATGACAAGCTAAGAAACATAGGAAAAAATTAAATTTCTATATCCTTCATGTTGTCATAGGTAGAATTCAATAAGTAGACAACAAGTCTTAGGTCTCCGTTTGATTTAATATTATGTGAGTGATTAGGAAGATACTTCTCAGTATACATTGTATAGACTGAAAAATGAAACACTTAATTTACTGACAATAAAATGTAAATTTCACATGAAGTAGTATTCTATTTTCTGCACGCAATAAAGCTACTTGTATTTCTAGAAAACATGATTGTAAGGTACACAACATTTGAGTCTTTGTCCCAATTCCTCTGACCTTATGCAAGGAACTGATTTCTCTCCTATTCAGCATTATCTGTAAAAAAGGTATAACTGTGCTGCTTTCCTTATATCACAGGGTTCTGGTGAAATATCAAATAAATAATGCAGAAAGAAGTTACTATCTAAATTAAAATGTTAAATTGCTATACGGGTAAGTTATTGTCATTGCTCTGCTATTGCGGGACTTCAATGACAAAGAAATGCATGACAACTTACTTAAGAAATTACCCTGAAAAGCCAAAATATGTGAAGGTAGCCAGTTACAAATAGCTGGTGAATATCTTTGGCTGACATAGATGTGAGAATAAGAAATGTGGGGAAAATTGTAATTGTTAGTGGAATTAATGGATTACAGAATTTTTATATTATGAAAATAAAGCAAGATGCAAAATTTTTTAAAATGACAAATGCTTACTGCCTACTATTACCCATACACACACAAACACACAGGTATGAATGTCTGATATATATATATATATATATACATACATATATATATATATAAACACATATATGCACACACATGAGGAGAGAAAAAAGAGATTTATACAGAAACACATACACACATATAAATATTGACTTTTTCTTATTGGCAAAAATGAAGAAACATGATAAATGATCATCAATACAAGAATGGTTACTTATTATATAAATGCATATGTATAAACTTTATGTGGGATTAAAAAATAATTGAGAATTGTATCAGTTGAGTGTGTGTATGTGGAAGGGGAATTACCCACAAGAAATGTTTTAAGTGAAAAAGAAGATGCAGAAAAGGGTGTAAAATGACCAACAATTAAAGGGGAATGTATATTTGACTTTTAAAATTCAAAAAATCTTCTTGTGAACCTGAAATATATACAATAAAAAGGAAATATGTATAGTTGCATATGTGCAGGAGGCACCATGGGTAATCCCAGAAAGATAAAGCCAAATGGTAAAATAATCTTGGGTCACAATCTAATGGATACATGATGCAACTAAGGTTAAAAATAAACAGATCATATGCAAATAAGGGGATATAGCCCCATCAATGGAGCAAGGTTTACAACAGATAGTGCATTCAATCATTCTGCCATGCATCATGACGTTTCGTAGTCTTTAGTCCAGGTTGGAGGCAATGAGGTATCTGATTGATAGGTGAGTAGAAGAGACAATTTCCACCATAGTTTTAGAATAGATGAAAAACATGAGTTATGGGAAGTAGGTTTTACTTAGTTTCTTAACCTCTTTTGGCTGCTGTGACAGAATACCACAGGTTGTGTAATTTGTAATGAACAGAAATGTACTGAATTCACCATTCTGAAGGCTGGAAAGTCTAAGATCAAGGGGCTGGCATCTGATGAGGGCTCTCTGGCTGTGTCATTCCATAGCAGAGGGGTGGAAGGGCCAGCAACAGAGTGTAAAAGACAGAGCACAAGGATCTGGGCTCAATTTTACAGCACCACACTCCCAGAACTGACGACTACATTAATGCATTCATTAGGGCTTCACCCTAATGATCCAATCACCTCTTACTAGGCCCTACTTCTCAATACTATTGCACTGGGGACTAAGTTTCCAACATATAAATTTTGAAGGACACGTTGAAACCTTAGCAATTAGAAAAGATGTTATTTTGGAAGTGATAAGTAGGTTAGGTTCCCCATTCTGTGTAACGGGATTTAGGACTGAGCTTTCTATATGTTGGTATCAAAATGTTTGGTTCAACATTCACTCAAGTTGTTGAGTCTTCCTAGATTTGTAATTCAGTGATTAGCTTTTTGTAAAACACAGAGTCAAGTCTAAAAGAATATATTTATTTAAGGTTAATTTAGCTTTCTATTTAGTTTGTTCCCACTTCTTGCAAATATTTGAAAATTTATATCAAGTAAAAGGTTTTTTTTATTCTATAAATTTCCTGAGAAAAATGGAGGAAAATTTATTTTAAAAATGAAATAGATAGCCATATTTTATTTGTGGGTAGTTTTTGATATATAAATAATATTTTATTCAGGAAATCTATATTGATCTTCATGAACCTAAATGCTATGACCACTTCCTTGAGTGGTTGATAGCTCTGACTTTGCAATTATAGAAGCCAATGTTCTAATTCCAACTCTACAATTTGCTATTTCTTTAACTAATATACTTAGTTTCTTCAAATTCCAGTTTTCTTATTAAAATTATTACATCAAAGGGAAGTTGTATAAAATATAATAATGTATTTTGTGACACTTAAAAGAACTTGTCACAAACTAAATAAATGTCAAAAATGATTATTCCTAAATTAAATTATTAAATTATATTTTCATAACTATTTTGAACTTAAGAGTCTACAAAAATAGTTTAATTTTAGGTATAGAGGTAAAAAGAATTGGAGTTAAGGCAGCATGGCAAAAATATTGGGATTTGAGATAAAGTTTAGCCAAACAAATCCTGTGTATATTTTTGGGCTGAATGTGACTTTTTCCATTGAGGTGATGAGAAATACTTTGTTTATTTCTCAGCTTTAATTCAAGAATCAAATGACATAAAATGTGTTAAAGGACTTTTAAAATTATAAAGCAAGATACAAATGCAAGCTTGTTATGATGATTTTATATTTCAAATGTCTCTAGAGTGACTTATTAGAACTATATATTTTCTAGATATTTAGAAAGTTCATTCAATTATCACATTTTTTAGAAAAGTTGGGAGCTAGGCAACACAAAAGAGACATGACTAAAAAGCAGCAATGCAGCCAACCTTACATGAAAGCCAGCATTTTGAAGACAGCAAGAGCCTATCTGTTAAAATTAAACCCCAGCGTGGTCTTGAGGGTCAAAGATTAAATATGATGATCTGCAAGAACTTCTCATCCTTTCTACTTATCCATTTTATAACAATATTTTCCTTTAATCAGTAACAATATTTTAACAGAGATTAATGCTTACCTGTATCTTATTTTAAGATAGTTCCACATAAAAACCTATAATATTGCCCTTCATTAGGCAAATGTTTGAATATTGATTCCATTTTTAATTGCCAAGTATCTATGTTTAGTCACTAGCACATAAAAGAGTCAGCTGCTTTGGCAAGATGTTAGGCATAAGCATGTCACTTCTGACAGCATTAGCACTAAATTCATCCCTTGAAAAACGTTCTACCACATTAGATGAGCCTTCTGATCTTGAACGGATGGACCAAGTTTATTTTAACAAAATATCTATTAAAATTGGAGTGTCTTCCCAAAGGACGTGTGGATAAACTGGGTGTACTTGAAGATCTCTACATTTAATTAATCAAAAGTCCCAGGCTATAATGCAAAGTTCAATCATGAAATTTCAGACCAAGGGCTCTCTGCCTAGTCTTCTGACTAGGATTTGCATGAGCAAAATGCAAACAAGTGAAATCTTAATAAAAAAGCAGATGAAAGGTGGAAGAATATGCCTTAACAGAGACCACCGGAGAAAACATGCTAACAATAACCAACATTATACAAACTGTGATAATGTAAATACAAAGTTTGAGTTTGACAAACTGCTATAGAAATGTATGTAATATTTATCTATTACAGATCGTTTCTTTAATTTCCTACATGTTGTGCCTGCTTTTATTTTTCTGTTTACTTTTGTTTAAACATTATTTAAAATGAAGCTCTAAACAATTACTTTAAACTGAAATCACTAGAACAAATACCAAGAAAATAAGATAAAACCACTTGTGATATATCCAAACAAAAAGAAATTAATATGTAGGAGCAATACCTCCATTCTCATGTTCATTGCAGCATTATTCAAAATAGTCAAGATATGGAATTGCCCTGTGTTTAGTAAGGATAAATGGATAAAGAAAATGTATACACAGTGAAATACCACTCAGACTTAAAAAAAAAGAATAATGTCACTTGTGACAACATGAATGGACCTGGGGAATATTATGATCAATGAAGTAAGCTGGAAACAGAAAAACAAATCCTGCCTAATATCAGCTATACGTGGAATTTTAAAAAGTCAAAAACTCACAGAAGCAGGGAGAATGATGAGTACTAGAGGCTGGGAGGTAGGAGTATAGAGGTGTTGGTTTACAGGCACACATTTCCGTCAGACAGGAAGACCAAATCACGGAAATTTATCGTAGAGCATGATGACTATGGTTAATCACAATGTACTGCATACATAAAAATTGTTAATAGCATAGATATGAAATGTTCTTACCACAAAAATGTAAGTATGTGAGCTAAAAAAATATTAATTAGCTTGATTTAATCAATCCACAAGGTATACGTATGTCATAATTTCATATTATACTTCATAGCTATATACAATTTTATTTCTCAAGTAAACTTTAGTAAAGCTGAAAAATGAAAACAGAACCATTATAGATTAACTATAAAGAGTTTACAAATCCAGATAAACCACAGTCTTTGTGTGAAAGAATCCTATTGATGTCTTATTAGAAGGAACCTGAATAATAATGAAGAACCCAAGAATAATGATAAAGCTGCAACTCAATTGGTGCAGGATTTTTTCAAAAGACCTGTGTCATGAAAGACAAAATGTAATGTATATATAAATAAAAATAATTTTTTTCTGGGTGAAGATTGTTACCTGATTGCAATCTTGGTAGATTAATGGAACTCAATAGACTTTGCAATTAAAATGAATGTATTCTCCTTTAATTAATAGCATCTTTCAGAAAAAAATAGAGATAGTTGTGTATAGACTGCATATGAGGAGTAGTAGTATATTGCAAGGTGTGAATTATATTGCAGTTATGTGGAAAAATGATCTAGTTATTGGGCAATACAAGGTGAATATCTGCAACTAAACAAATATTTTAGCAAAAGTTATGTATATACATATACACACACATACATGTGTACTCACATATATACATACATATGCACACATATATATTTCATTATTTTAACTATATTTCTTGTTACTAGGGAAATATAAAACTAATACATTAACTTAAATTCACCAAAACCTTTTATGGTAGGCTTGTGGGTAAATTGTTGAAACCTGTTATGTGTAGTAAAAGAAGTACTGGAAGTTTGTACAATCCCACAAATGCATAATTCTGTATTTTTTCTTAATTATGCCAGTAAGTATAATTTCTAAAGTTAATATATTTACTTGTTTTCCATACAATGAAGATAATAGATTTGGTGGTTTCTATGAGACCATTTCTTTCTAGAATTCTCTGACTTATGTTTGACCTTTAATCAAGGGTAAAAGCACAAATAGAAAGCATTTAATTATAATTTTGCTCTCCAGCTTCCTCTGCATATTTTGAGGTTCCAATTACGATGCTACATGTGGACAAACTGCAAGTAAGTCACGTTTAACGTATGCTTATATTGATCAAAGGACAATTAAAAGCCATTAAAATGACAAACGATGGACTTGGCATTATTAACCTAAGCATAAACTGGAAAAAAATCCATATTCTAGCAGTTTAAAAGTAATTTAAATAAGAAAAAAAACCTCATGCATTTAAAACGTATTTCTCTGAAGCCAATAAAATTCACTCACATGGTAATAATTAAAGAGGATTGGTTATTTATTCTGCAGCTGAATAAATTCTCTTAGATTCCTGGGCACATAGTAAACTGAATTCTAACTTATTTAGGAAATAAGTAAACAACAAATATTTGTTCTATAAATGTTCACTTATAAGGGTGAAGGAATTGGATCTTAAGGAGATTAAAAACTTTTATTATGGACACATCTGGTTAGGAAAACATAGGATTTGGACTCAGATGTATGGAGCCTCAGTATCTGTATCCCTTGTTATTGTGCTATGTACTACACGGCGCATTATAAAATTTATGCTGTAAATTTCTAATCCTGATCCACTTTTTACTATGTGAACTTAGAAAGGTCTCAGTTTTTTTCCTCTTTAAAATAAGATAATAAGTTCTGCATTTTGAGATAGTTTGTGGTATTAACCATTGCACTATCATTATGAAGAGTTGAAAAGAATACAAAGCAAGGGATAGTTAAATAATTTTAATACGCAAAACATTCATAATGATGATTATATCTAAATGTATAATACCTTCAAGCTATACATGAAAGACTCTTAGTCAAGTAAGCTTATGATATATAATTTTTTCAAATTCTCAAATACAGTGAAAGAAAATGTCCTAGCAATCTAGAGAAAAAGCAGTTTGAATATCTTGAATGGTATTTCACACCAACATAAGGACTGTGTCAATACAATACAAATAAAAACATTGAAAAATAATTTTTCTTGGAAGATTATTCTGGTTATTTAACAGTAAACAATATAAAATATAAAACATAAAATATAAAATATAAGTAACATTACAAGTAATAGATAATATAAATTATATAACTATATAAACACAATCCAGAGGTACATTAATATATAATATGAATAAATGAAGTATTTAATACGTTTATGTTATATGATACATATGCATACAAGTTGTTATGTTATGTAATATATAAACAGTAATGGCAACAACCTAATAGAAAACTACCAATAACATTTGGCCAAAACCCAAATGTATCATAAGAAACTTTCCCCTTTCTTTCTCCTTTTCTACTCACTCCTAAATCCTAGAATATCTCATAGCTCTTTACCTCTTGTGACTATTTTACCCCCTTATTTATCTTTCTTCTTGAGTGTAATCTGGTCCTTTTCTTTTTAAATTAGCCAACTATCCTCTCACCAGCTTGCCTCCATCAAAATGTATGAAGACTTTAATTGTGACTTCTTCAGAATCTTTATTGCTACTATTGCAGTAGCTTCCCATTTGAAACCATATTGTGTGTCTTATAATCTCATAGCACATTTATTTGAGGCAGTGATATTAGCCGGTTACAAGAGAACAAAATGCAATGCTTACGTCTAGCCTAGAGAAGCAAGCAGTATTACAATCCATCTTCTTTGTTTGGTATCCTTTTATTGCCTTTACAACTTGCATACCATAATTTACGCTGGGATTCTGTGCAAGAGAAAACAAGGGGAGAAGTTTTGATGTTTGACTTTGATTCACGGGATGACATTCTTACTGCCCATTCTTACTATATAGTAATGCATGGTCAACCACGCTTACTTTTAAAGACTCATCTGGGTCTATGTGTGGAGACCCTTTTCAGTGTTCCATTGTTCTTTTTCTATCTCTAATGCATTTTAGTATTTTACTATTAATGTAAGCTTTGCTACAGTTGAGACAGGGAAAAAACAATGTGAGAAAATAGACAAATTCCACCACTAATCAAGTAATTTCATAATCACAAAAACGGATTATGGTAATTTCCAGGAAAACAAATGCACATATAGTTTATAGTATAATAGTATTTATTATTTATTAATATTTCACTATTAATATAATCTTTGCTACAGTAGAGGTACAGAAAGAACAATGTGAGAAAATAGACAAATTTCACCATTAATCAAATAATTTCATAATCACAAAAAAGGATTATGGTATATATATGCATATATATATGCACATATATTTTATAGTGTAATAGCAACTAAAATACAGTGGTCCAGGAGAACAAAAAATGAATAGTCTATTGGGCAAAATGAATATGGGTTTGAAACAGGGTAATGCCCTCCTTCCCCTTGAGGTATATGTTTCAAGAACCCCAGTGGCTGCCTGAAGCCATGAGTAACACCAAATCTTATATACACTGTTTTTTTCCTATAAACACACAACCTATGATAAAGTTTAGTGCATAAATTATGCACAGAAAGAGATTAACAATAATAATAAAATAAAGCAATTATAACAGTACACTAACATCAGTAGGTTTGTGCTTTGGGGCCGTTATTAAGTAAAATAAGGGTTACTTGAGCACAAGCACAGTGATATATCCACAATTAATCTGATTATCAAGAAGGCTACTAAGTGACTCAGGAAAGGGGATTTTAGACAGCATGGATATGCTGGACAAAGGGATAATTCATGGTCCCAGGCAGGACATAGAAGAAAGGCACGAGATTTCACCACAGTAATCAGAACAGAGTGCAATACGAAATTTATGAATTATTTCTAGATTTTCCATTTGATATTTTTTAATTTCTTTTTTCATCTTGTTTTTCACAGCAATTTTCAAGACAATATCATAATCTAAAGAAATAAAAACTAACCATGTATTCAGACTTCTTTGGAACAAATGGGTCTCTGAACATTTTTAAAAAGTCAAAAGTGGCCACAATTCTACCCTTGTCTAAAGGATTCCAGTATATTTATTTTTATTTACACAGACATTTAATGAATTCTTTTAGACTTGTGAATGAGATTCAACACAAATAGAACTATTAAAGTTTCCATTAAAAACTATGAATATAGCTTTTAAATCTAAGGTTAGTATTCAAACATATGTTTCCAAAAGAATGCTTCAAATGAATTTTTTTTCCACTTCTGAAATGGTTTGAAACTATGCTTGATGTTTCATAGTTGAGGTATACAGAATTTCACTTTTCCCTTACAGATTAACAAATCATGAAAGAGTTAAAAATGGAAAGGCACTGCATTTGCCTTCAGATCAGAGTTAGTTAAATTTTTAAATGATAGATTTTTGCTCAAGATGATGTTTCTTCCACCAACTGTATAACTAAAAGAAAAAGCACTTCCCTTTCTTAAATCTTCATCACATCTCTTTCTTTATTCCTCAAAATAATATATTATTTTGATTATAGTTTTTAGTCATCAGATTGTCATTTAGCTTGTTTCTTACTTACTGAAAAATATAGAAGTCTCAGAAATCCAAACTCTTATTCAAAGAATGTAAACCGTGATGACATGTCCATGAGTCTCATTTTTTAATAGACTATTCTTTAGAGAAGTTTTAGGTTCATAGCAAAATTGAGCAGAAAGTATAGAGATTCTCTACAAACCTTGACCCCCCTCAACACACACAGCCTCTCTATTTTCAACATCCCCCAACAGAGTGGTGCATTTGTTAAATCAGTGAATCTGCATTGACACATTTTTATTACATGGAGTCCAGAGTTTATATTAGGGTTTATTCTTGGTGTTGTGCATTCTACAGGTTTGAATACATATATAATGACATATATCCACCGTTAGTGTCATACACAACAGTGTCCTTGCCTTAAAATTCTCCTGTGCTGTGCCTATTCATCTCTCTTTATATATACACACAGGAATTTTTTTTTTGAGACAGAGTCTCTTTCTTACCCAGGTTAGAGTGTGGGATATTCATCTCTCTTCCCCCACAACTGCAGATATGTATATATGGGAAAGACAGATAGATAGATAGATAGATAGATAGATAGATAGATAGATAGATAGATGATATATATGTAATATATCATATATATTTATATATATATATATACACACACACTTGGAGACAGAGTCTCCCTTTTTTGTCCAGACTGGAGTGCAGCAGGGACTGATCATGGCTCACTGTAGTCTCAACTTCCTGGGCTCAACTGATTCTTTCACCTCAGTCTTCCGAGCTGTGTCATCATGCCTGGCTAAATTTAAATATTTTGTTTTTAGAGATTGGCGTGTCACCATGTTGCTCATGTTGGTCTCAAACCCCTGACCCCAAGCAATCCTCCCATCTCTGCCTACCAAATGGCTGGGAACAGAAATGTGAGCTGATATTTTTACTGTCTCTGTAGTTTTGCCTTTACCATAATGTCATCAAGTTGGACTCATACAGTATGTCACCTGTTCAAGTTGACTTCTTTTACTTAGTAACCTGCACTTAAGGTTTCTCCATCTCTTTTCATGGCTTGATAGCTCATTTCTTATAATGTTGAAGAACATTTCATCATCTGAATATACCACAGGTGGAATATAGCCTTTCACCATCTGAAAGGCATCTTAGTTGCTTCCAAGTTTATTTATGAATTTAGATGCTATAAACATCCATGTGCAGGTTTTTGTGTGAACATAAGTTTTCAACTTGTTGGCAAAAGTCCAAGGAGCACAATTGCTGGATAGTATCATAAGTAAATATTCAGTTTTGTAGGGAACCACTAAACTGTACAATTTTGAATTCCTATCAGCAATGAATTAGAGTTTCAGTTGCTCCACATCCTTACCAGCATTTGGTGTTGCCTGTGTTCTGGATTTTGGTCATTCTAATAGATGTGCGATAACCTTTCATTCTCTTTGTAAATTTTCCTTTCCTCAGGTTGGCTAGGCTCTCATAAAACCCCAATAAATTAGGCTAATAAAATAGTTTTCTTGAGACCTGGCTTTGTTTTTCAAATGGTTATTTTTCTTCTCTTCCTGCCCAAATCATCTGGGGATTTTTCTCTGATAGTCACTGGTGAACCTAGTAAGGCTTCTGGAGGTAAAATGCACAAATGTGTAGGCATTCTCCTATGGGTAGGCCTCCCTGGAGTTTTTACTCTCAAACACTGAGTCTCTGGAAATTTTTCAATTACAGTTTCGATTTTCTTACCATGGTACTAGATCTCAGGAGGTTTCTGTTTATGGGTTTCTGCTCTGGAAAGTAGTAATTTTGTTTGTTTGTTTTGTATTTGCCTATCTATCTGATTTGAAAGGCATCAGTTTATTCTGCGTTCTCACTTCTCATATATATATAATATATATATTATATATATATAAATATATATATTAATCATATAATATATATTATATATATTATATATATTATATATTATATATATAATATATATAATATATATATATATTATATATATTATATATATGATTGCACTTTAAGTTCTGGTGTACATGTGCAGAACATGTAGGATTGTTGCATAGGTACATACAGGGCAATGTGGTTTGTTGCCTCCATCCCCTGTCACCTATATCTGGCATTTCTTCCCATGTTATCCCTCCCCAAACTCCCTACCCTCTGCTGTCCCTCCTCTAGTCCCCACCAACAGACCCCAGTGTGTGATGCTCCCCTCCCTGTGTCCATGCGTTCTCATTGTTCAACACCCATCTATGAATGATAACATGCGGTGTTTGATTTTCTGTTCTTGTGTCAGTTTGCTGAGAAGGATGGTTCCAGATTCATCCATGTCCCTACAAAGGACACAAACTCATCATTTTTTATGGCTGCATAGTATTCCATGGTATGTATGTCCCACATTTTCCTTGTCCAGTCTATCATCGATGGGCATTTGGGTTGGTTCCAGGTCTTTGCTATTGTAAACAGTGCCACAATGAACATACGTGTGTGTGTCTTTATAATAGAATGATTTATAATCCTTTGGATATATACTGAGTAATGGGATTGCTGGGTCAAATGGAATTTTGATTTCTAGATCCATAAGGAATTGCCACACTGTCTTCCACAATGGTTGAACTAATTTACACTCCCACCAACAGTGTAAAAGTGTTCCTATTTCTCCACATCCTCTCCAGCATCTGAAGTCTCCAGATTTTTTAATGATTGCCATTCTAACTGGCATGACACAGTATCTCAATATGGTTTTGATTTGCATTTCTCTAATGACCAGTGATGATGAGCATTTTTTCATACTTTTGATGGCATCGTATATGTCTTCTTTTGAAAAGTATTTGTTCATGTCCCTTGCCCACTTTTGAATGGATTTGTTTGTTTTTTTCTTGTAACTTTGTTTTAGTTCTTTTAGATTCTGGATATTAACCTTTTGTCAGATGGGTAGATAGATTGCAAAAATTTTTTCCCGTTCTGTTGGTTTCTGGATCACTCTAATGATTGTTTCTTTTGCTGTACTTAATGGATCTAAGAAGAGTTTTTTATTTTTCAATTTGTTTTGCTTTGTATTTCTTTTTGGGACAAACTGGAGACTCCCAAACTCCTTACATGACTGACTGGAAAAGTCTCCATAAGGTCATTTAAAAATTTTGGAAATTCCAAATATGAATGCAGATGATAATAATTATCTCTATTAATTCAACTGACATTTGTAAAGTGAAACTGGATTATGCATTGAGAACGAAGATACTGGTTTAAAATTATAAAAATAAACTTTTATATTCAGAGGTTAACAATCCTGCATGTTTTCTCCTTCTAAAATGAAGAAATATTTTATATTATATTTTTCCAATAATCTTTGTTTAAATGATAAAACTTAATATTCTGAGAATCATTTTATCCGGTAAAGATAACTGTTTAGCCAGAAATCCTATAATAAATATCCTTTTATATTTATGTCAAGTCAAGGTCATTCTACAAAGCTTTATCCATCTCCTTTCCAAAAAGCATCAAATGTCTTTGATTTTCTATTTTTTTTTTTCAGAGTAATCCACTAATTGGAATTCCTTTATGAGCAAATATTTTTTTAAATCTATTCACCTATCTATTAATTTATGTATTTATCTTTAAATGACTCTATTAGACTTCTAGGCATAGATTTTCTAACAGTTACACACAGGGATACTTTCATCACCAGATATCTGAGTGCTTATTCAGCAGGTATTGATACTATGTGTTTAAAATAATTAAGTCGCAGACACGGGAAGTACGAGATCTGGCTGAAGTTTTCGGGTTCAATGTTTAACAATTTTTTTTGACTTTTTCCAACAGCATGTGTATACAAATGTAGTGAAATACTAATGCTAATGTTTCAAAAAGTATTTCTCTTTCTTATATTTTAAGAACAGGAATAAGGATTTATTGGCATACCAGAGATAATTTCCCGGGCATTTGTTACTTTGAAAACATAATGTCTCAACTAAATTATTCAGAGTTTTAGGTAAAACCAAATGATAATTTAATAGTTGTAGTTAATTTTTTGGGTTATGCTGTAACCTCACTTAATTCTCAGAGTTATATGTATTAGCCTCCCATAGTTAACCATTACAAAATTCCACAAACTGGGTGACTTAAGACAACACAATTTTATTCATGTTTGAAGGCTAGAATTCTGAAATCTAGGTGTCAGTAGGTCATTAGCCCGCTGAAGTCTGTAAAGTAATATGCCTTATTTTCTTCTTCCTGCTGGTAGTAACCCCCAGTGTTTCTTGGCTTGTGACAACATAACTCCAGTCTCTCTCTGTCTTCCCTTGGTATCCTCCCTGTATCTCTCTACCTCATCTTCCCTCTCTGTGTGTTTGTGCATTCAACTTTCTTCTTTTTATGAAAGCATCAGTCACATAAGATTAGGCCCTTGCTATAGTGTACTCATTTTAACTTGATTACCTCTGTTACAAACCTTTTTCCAAATAAGGTCACTTTCTGAGGTACTGGAAGTTAGAAATTTTTTTATTGGGGATACACAATGCAACCCATAACGCTTAGTATCTCTTTTAAACCTTTTGAAAGCTCTGCTAACACAAATGAAATAGTATTTTATTCATGTTTATGTCTCATAAATACATTCAAATTGTATAATTAAACCATAAGAGGTGGAGAGCTAGCTGATAAAGTTGTAGTCTTTAGAATATGTTATGAAAAATCAGCTTAAAAGGATGTTTTCTTTTTCTATAATGCTAAGTTATATACAATTTCAGTTGAACTAAAAATCTTAGCCATTTCTCTAGGTAGTGAAATTTCAATTCTTTCCTAAAGCAAATGCATAATGCTGGAAAATCAGTGCATACTTGATAATGAGAAACTGCAGAAAAAAATGTATTTCCAAAATACATTTTTACTTTTCATTATCTGTGAAACTTCACCTATTTCACAGTTCAGTTCAAAATCCTATAGCTTGGATTTCACATTCATGATCATCGACCCGCTTGCAACCCGGGATGCCTACATCTCCTTTAGAATCATTAAGTTCAGAATACTAATATTCTGGGTGAAAAAAAAAGCCCTTTATTTCTCTTTTATTTTTATGATCTATTTTTAATAGACTGGAATGTAATAATGAGAAATAGTAGGTAATTACAATTATAATGGTTGCAATTAAATCAAAAACTTATTGTAGTCATTGTAACGATTGTGAATATATGGGTAAGACATATGAATGCTACTATACACAGACTGTGAAATAAAAAAGAATTGCAATTTTAAAATTGAAATAGAGCATGGTGAACTTTGCATATATTCATCTTTTTCTACTATAATTCAAGAATTAAAGATGAAATTGACTGCTTATCAAATGTTCCTAAAAGCACAAATGTAATCATTCAGATAAATTCCCCAAAATTTAACTGTTTTAGTTTTTATTCAGTTGCTAACACTTATAAACAACACACCATCAATAATTACTTTAACAGTTTATTATCCTGCCTAATAGAATAGTGTGCTTTTTCCCTAAAAGTACGATTATTGATGTATTCCAAATGATTAGGACAAAATGAAAAAAAAATTTAAAATGGTTATTTTCTATTAAAATGAGCTATTTCTTCAACTGAAGATATCACTTAAAACTTATCACTTATATCATGGTCTTCCTAAAAATATAGTTAGTCAATATTCAACATAATAAAGAAATTGTATGGTAATGAGAGTCATGAAGTGAAATAATGGAAAAACTTCAGAATATGTTTTTCCTCTGTCATCTGTGAGATAAAGGTCCATCAACAAATTTTACATATATATTGAAACTTGATTGTGTGCAAGACACACTTCTTGATAAAATATATGATATTGTGTCACAAGCCAATGCCGAAAATTTCTCCTGATGTTTTATATGAAACAATGCATGCTGCTTCTAAGAGTGACATATATTTTAAATATATTTTCACATATATAATAAATGTGATTTGCTCTACAACTTATAATGTGCAAAAGAGTAAGATGCTCTAAGTATACCATTTCAAATCAAATAATTTTTCTAATTTCTCTTGAGTAATGTAAGTATTAAGTCCATTTGGGGTTTAAAAAAAATTTGCATTCTTTCCTTACCTTTTCTTTTATCTTAAAACAGATATGTTAACAGAGTTTAGGAAAGAGTTTAGCACCCCTCTTCACACCCACCTGTCCACTTTGAAAATTCATTTTAATACTTAGCATAAGACTGAGATATCAATAAACAAAGTTTATTAACTCTCTTACAAAGATAAATTTTAAAAAGGTAATATCCGATCATTCTAGTCTCTGTTTTAAATTACTTAAAAAACTTTCCACTCCCATTTAAGTTCAAACTTAAAATCTTTATCCTCACCTCCAAAAGTTTATCTGACCTAGCCCCTACCTACCTCTTACACTTCATCTCAAATCACTCCCCTAACCTGATAGATTATAGCTGAACTGAAATCTATTTGGAACTAGTTTTTGTAATCTATTTTTGGAACTCATTTTAATATACTGTTGAGATGACTCTTGGAACTTTGAATAAAGTAATGGTTCATATTAAATGCAGTATAGGATGCCAAATCTACTATATTAAGGTTTGTAGGAAAATATCAAAAACCTTAGAGAAATAAGTATTCCTAAATGAATCTATTATATAGCTCTGGGGAATTAAAAATGTTTGACTATGCTTTTTTGAACAGTGTAGATGAGAGTTTCTCAATCTTGGCATTTTTGATATTTGGGGATTGATACTTCTTTACTGTGGAAGTGAGGGGATGTCTTGTGCATCTTCCTGGAATAGACTAAGCACATACCTTTGCAACATACTGGTGTAGTCTTTTCATTTCTATTTATCTAATTGATGTACATATTTTAATGGCTCAGGCAATTCCTTTTTATCAAAATGTTCAGAATGTTGCACCCATACACGTTTACTGTGGGGTTTTGTTAACCCTGGAGAATTACCCTCAGCAATGGAAATCACCTTACACAGTTATACTTTCCATGGAAGGATAGCCATACCTGATAACTGATTGATACAAGGTGTAAAGTCTAGCTCTCTTGTCTTAAGGAAGTAACATTCTATGGTACCATTCACACTCCAGAGCTTTGTGAGTGACCAGTCTGAGGATGCACACTTTTCCTATCTTGGCTGATTATGATTTCCTCCCTTCTGCAACCAGGTTTTTTCTTGGGTGCTGGTGAGGCACAGCTCCCCCGAGAGAATTCTGTGGGTTCTTGGTCTCCAATCTCTTCAAGAATAAGCAATGGGATCACTGCAGGTGCGCTGTACGCTTGTAAAAGTAAATATCAGACCCAAGAAGTGTTGCAGAAAGATGATTTTATTTAGGTAAAGAAAAGAGGAGAAAGACTTCCACGAAGAGTGTGGAAGGGGATTGCAGAGAGGAAATCCCAGACAGGAAAGGGAGCTCCCACCATGTGGGAGGGAATTCCAGAGAGCTGGAAATCCAGCGTGAGTGAAGGAGCAGGGGAATTTATTCCGGGAGAAATTCCCACCTTCCCAAGTTCCTCTGGCCAATGAAAGGAGTTCCTTTAAACTTCTGCTGGGGTGATTGATTCTTAATTTCTTCCCATGCCTGAGAAATTAAAACATAAACAGTTAAATCTCCTGGATGGAGAGAGATAGGATGGGGGCATGGCGCTGGGAAATTCTTGCCCTTAAAACCACGCCCCCTTGTGGACCCAGAAAGAGAACACCTTCCCTCCTTTTATCTTTCACCTAAATCACATCTTCAAAAAGGAAAAAAACTTCTTGCACAAAAATTATCGTCTGAAGCACTGCTTAAAGAATGAGACTTAAGATAGTTGGTACAAGATTCAATGGCAAAGAAATGGACTCTAAGGGTGAAACTTTTGGGTCACATAACTTGTTGCCTGGATGGCAATGATCCCCCTGACAAATGTTAGGTGGAATATGGATTGTCCTTGGTGAATTCTAACAAGGTGACTGCTGAAACTGTCCTTTTTTGGGAAGCAGGACAAAATACAAGTAGAAGAGTCTCATTAGTTTGTACAATGTTTTTGATATTTGAGAGGTCTGAAGGAGATAACCATGAGGACTATGGAATGGGGTCAAAACTGCTACAGCCATGGATGTGTTGTTATCTATTATACACTAATATTTAAGTCAGAGGGCCTCATTGGAAACATTTAAAGCAACCGTTAATTTTCTCCAGGTTGAAACAGATGGTGCAGTGACTCTACAGAAATATAGTGTACCTCTATTTAAATTTGGTTTGTCTGTGGAAACTGATGATGTCACACATTTACCAGGAGAGTATAAGGTTTATTACTCACACAATAGGGCTTTCTGAAGAGACACTGTAACTCTCCAGCAAGTATAAAATAACTTGAGAGACCAAAAAAAAGACTGGTTTGGGATTTTTATGGTAATTAAGGGTGGGACGAGGCTTGAAGAGACAGCATGGGATTTAAACTTCCCAACTGTACAATCTGAGGAAGCACCCAGGCTTTCTTACCGGCAATCTCAGATGTGGGGCAGTAAAGGGAGAGGAAGAGGTTAGGCATAAAAGATGTCCGTAGTCAAACTTCCAAACCTAGATTCAGACTATTAAAACATATCAAGCTAAAAACTAATGCACCTATTGTAAAATTGAAACAAATTCGGAAAAGGTTGATTTTCTTAGACTAGTCAAATCTTCCATGCCAAAATCAGGGTCTTCAGAGAGAAGAAGTGAAATGAGATTAGAATGGATATGTCAGGGTACAGGCACTTGAGAAACTTAAAACTAAAGATTTTAATGAATCTTCTAGGTTTGTAGAAGTGGTTAACCCTGCTTTGTTTGAAAAGAAAGTCCTCTTCAACCCCTTTACCTAAAGGAGAATTTTCAAATGATGCAGGTGCTTTACAGAGTTCGCCTTCCTAAGGATATGTTCCCATCTCTTCCCATGGCATAAAATAAATAACTAGCATTAAATTTCACCATTATCTGACTGGAAAGTGCTGAACCTGATAAGGGAGTAATTTTGTATTAAATAAGCTGCAGGACATAGCTAACATACACTGCCAGAGTGTTCCTGAGTAAGACTGAAAGAGAATCTTAAGGATGCCAAATCAAAATGGAATGGAATGAATGGAACACTAGATAAAAGAGATTTTGTTGATGCAGACGTAATACCTCATGCCTTAGGATGTGACATCTTGGTGAACGTTCCTGGAACTAGTTTTAATATACTCTTGAGATGACTCTTAGAACTTTGAATAAAGTAATGGTTCATATTAAATGCAGTATAAGATGCCAGATGTACTATAGTAAGGTTTGTAGGAAAGTATCAAAAAGCTTAGAGAAATGAGTATTCCTTTTTTTTTTAAAGTACACAAGTTAACATTTATTTGAAATTGGAAATAAAATCACCACAAGTTACTGGAGCTAGAAGACCTGTTCCCTTTCTTCTGAGAACTTATTGTGTGATTTATCAACAATGTTCACACGGACCTGCCTGCTCTTGGCAATGTGTCAGGGGCCTAGCTTGTAATTGCAGCAACTCCCTGACATTTTCTTCCTTATCTCCTCAGAACCAAGGAAACCTCGCTGTCTCCTAAGAGCAAGGGTGGTGGTGAGGGATAAAGTGGAGTTGCAATCCTAGCCTCTGATAAAATAGATTTTAAACCAACAAAGATCAAAAGAGACAAAGAAGGACATTATGTAATGGTAAAAGGATCAATACAACAAGAAGAGCTAACGATCCTAAATACATACGCACCCAATACAGGAGCACCCAGATACATAAGGCAAGTTCTTAATGACTTACAAAGAGACTTAGACTCCCACACAATAATAGTGGGAGACTTTAAGGCTCCACTGTCAATATTAGACAGATCAATGAGACAGAAAATTAACAGCAATATCTAGGACTTGAACTCAGACCTGGACCAAGCAAACCTAATAGACATTTACAGAACTCTCCACCCTAAACAAACAGAATATAATATATTCTTCTCAGCACCACATCACACCTACTCTAAAATTGACCACATAATTGGCACTATTTCACTCCTCAGCAAATGCAAAAGAATGGAAATCATAGCAAAATATCTCTCAGACCACAGTGCAATCAAATTTGAACTCAGAATTCAGGAACTAACGCAGAACCACACAGCTTCATGGAAACTGAGCAAGTGGCTCTCGAATGTTGACTGGATAAATGATGAAATGAAGGCAGAAATAAAGATATTCTTTGAAACCAATGAGAACGAGGACACAACGTACCAGACTCACAGGGACACATTTAAAGCAGTGTTTAGAGGAAAATTCATAGCAATAAATACCCAAATGAGAAGCAAGGAAAGATCTAAAGTCAACACCCTATCATCAAATTGAAAGAGCTAGAGGAGCAAGATCAAAAAAACTCAAAACCTAGCAGAAGACAAGAAATAACTAAGATCAGAGCAGAACTGAAGGAGGTAGAGACACAAAACACCCTTCAAAAAATCAATAAACCCAGTAGTTGTTTTTTTGAAAAGATCAACAAAATACACAGACCACTACCCATATTAATAAAAAGGAAAAGAGAGAATAATCAAATGGATGCAATAAAAAACTATAAGGGGGATATCACCACAGATTCCACAGAAATATGAACCACCATCAGAGATTACTACAAACAACTTTATGCACATAAACTAGTAAACCTGGAAGAAATGGATAAATTCCTGGACACTTGCATCTTCCCAAGCCTAAAGCAGGAAGAAGCCAAAAACCCTGAATAGACCAATAACAAGGGTTGAAGTTGAGGAAGCAATTAAAAGCCTACTACCCAAAAAAAGCCCACCACCCAAAAAAAGCTCAGGTCCAGGTGGGTTCACAGCTGAATTCTACCAGACATACAAAGAGGAGCTGGTACCATTCTTTCTGAAACTATTCCAAACAATTCAAAAAGAGGGAATCCTTCCCAAATCATTTTATGAGACCAACATCATCCTGATACCAAAACCTGGCAGAGACTCAGCAAGAAAAGAAAACTTCAGGCCAATATCCATGATGAACATATATGCAAAAATCATCAATAAAATACTGGCAAACCGATTACAACAGTACTTCAAAAAGCTTATCCACCATGATCAAGTAGGCTTCATCCTGGGGATGCAAGGCTGGTTCAACATACGAAAGTCTATAAACATAATTCACCACATAAACAGAACCAAAGACAAAACCCACATGATTATCTCAAATGATGCAGAGAAGGCCTTTGACAAAACTCAACAGCCCTTCATGCTAAAAACCCTTAATAAACTAGGTATTTATGGAATGTATCTCAAAATAATAAAAGCTATTTATGACAAACCAACAGCCAATATCATATTGAATGGGCAAAAACTGGAAGCATTCCATTTGAAATCTGGCACTAGACAAGTTTGCCCTCTCTCACCACTCCTATTCAACATAATGTTGGAAGTTCAAGCCAGAGCAATTAGGCAAGAAAAAGAAATAAACGGTATTCAGTTAGGAAAGGAGGAACTCAAATTGTCTCTGTTTGCAGATGACGTGATTGTATATTTACAAGACCCTATTGTCTCAGCCCAAAATCTCCTTAAACTGATAAGCAACTTCAGCAAAGTCTCAGGGTACAAAATCAATGTGCAAAAATCACAAGCATTCCTATACACCAATAACAGACTTAAAGAGAGCCAAATCAAGAATGAACTGCCATTCACAATTGCTACAGAGAATAAAATACCTAGGAACACAACTGACAAAGGCTGTAAACGACCTCTTCAAGGAGAACTACAAACCACTGCTCAATGAAATAAGAGAGGACACAAACAGATGGGGAAGCATTTCATGCTCATGTTTAGAAATAATCAATATCGTGAAATTGCCTATACTGCCCAAAGTAATTTACAGATTCAACGCTATCTCCATCAAACTACCAATGACCTTCTTCACAGAACTGGAAGAAAACAGTTTAAACTTCATATGGAACCAAAAGAGAGCCCACATAGCCAAGTCAATTCAAAGCAAAAAGAACAAAACTGGAGGCATCATGCTACCTGACTTCAAACTTACTACAAGGCTACAGTAAGCAAAAGAGCATGGTACTGGTACTGAAACAGAGATATAGACCAATGGAACAGAACAGAGGCCTCAGAGGAAATGCCACACATCTACAACCACCTGATCTTTGGCAAACCTGACAAAAACAAGCAATGGGGAAAGGATTCCCTGTTTAATAAATCGTGTTGGGAAAACTGGCTAGCCATGTGTAGAAAGCAGAAACTGGACCCCTTCCTCACAACTTACACTAAAATCAACTCCAGATGGATTAAAGACTTAAACATAAGACCTAACACCATAAAAACCTTAGGAGAAAACCTAGGCAAAACCATTCAGGACATAGGCATAGGCATAGGCAAGGACTTCTTGACTAAAACACAAAAAGCATTGGCAACAAAAGCCAAAATAGACAAATGGGATCTAATTAATCTCCAGAGCTTCTGCATAGCAAAAGAAACAATCATTAGAGCGAATCGGCTACCAGCAGAATGGGAAAAAATTTTTGCAATCTACCCATCTGACAAAGGACTTATATCCAAAATCTACAAAGAACTAAAACTGATTTACAAGAAAAAAACAAACAATCACATTCAAAAGTGGACAAAGGATATGAACAGACACTTTTCAAAAGAAGACATACATGAGGCCAACAAACATATGAAGAAATGCTCATCATCACTGGTCATTAGAGAAATGCAAATCGAAACCACATTGAGATACCATCTCACACCATTAGAATGGCGATCATTAAAAAAATCTGGAGACAGGGCTGGGTGCGGTGGCTCACGCTTATAATCCCAGCACTTTGGGAGGCCGAAGTGGGTGGATCACTAGGTTAAGAGATCAAGATCATCCTGGTCAACATGATGAAACCGCATCTCTACTAAAAATACAAAAATTAGCTGGGCATGGTGGTGCAGCCTGTAGTCCCAGCTACCTGGGAGGCTGAGGTAGGAGAATTGCTTGAACCCAGGAGGTAGAGGTTGCAGTGAGCCATGATCGTGCCACTGCACTCCAGCCTGGGTAATAAGAGTGAAACTCCATCTCAAAAAAAAAAAAAAATCTGGAGACAACAGACACTGGAGAGGATGTGGAGAAACAGGAACACTTTTACACTGTTGGTGGGAGTGTAAATTACTTCAACCATTGTGGAAGACAGTGTGGCGATTCCTCAAGGACCAAGAAATAGAAATTCCATTTGACCCAGCAATCCCATTACTGGGTATATATCCAAAGGATTATAAAGCGTTCTATTATAAGGACACATGCACACGTATGTTCATTGTGGCACTGTTTACAATAGCAAAGACTTGGAACCAACCCAAATGCCCATCAATGATAGACTGGACAGGGAAAATGTGGCACATATACACCATGGAATACTATTCAGCCATATATAACGATGAGTCTGTGTCCTTTGTAGGGACATGGATGAACCTGGAAACCTTCATTCTCAGCAAACTGACACAGGAACAGAAAATCAAGCACTGCATGTTCTCACTCATAGGCCAGTATTGAACAATGAGAATACATGGACACAGGGAGGGGAGCATCACACACTGAGGTCTGTTGGGGTGGACAAGGGGAGGGACAGTGGGGGATAGGGAGTTGGGGAGGAATAACATGGGGAGAAATGCCAGATACAGGTGATGGGGTTGGAGGCAGCAAACCACATTGCCATGCATGTACCTATGCAACAATCCTGCATGTTCTTTACATGTACCCCAGAAACTAAAATAATATATTATTATATTAAACAAATAATATATTATTATTTAATATATGTATTTTATTGCAATATATATATATATGAAACCTAAAATGAGATTTCATATATATATAAGAAACCTAAAATGCAATATATATATATATATATATATATAAGAAACCTCATTTCTAGTATATATAATGACTAATTATGGATACGTGTCAAGATTCAGCTACAAGCGATTACTTAAATAGTTGTATATAATGTTAAAAACTGGAAACAACTGAATAGTATAAAAAGAGTTGCATGAAAAATTAAGCTGTATAAGAATACTTAATGAATGGAAATATTCATAATATATTTAAGTGAAAAAGGAAATTTCCAGGTTGTATAAAATAAAATAAACTATTTTATAAATAATAAAAATACCTGCATTCACAAAAGAGTATGCCACAAAATGTTAACAGTGGTTGTCCCTAGATGATAATATAAACATTAGTACTTTTGCTTATTTTGATTTTCTAAATTTTCTATAACAAACATATAATACTGTGATAAAATCTTATTTTAAAAGTAGGCAAAGGTGATGATATACATACATATGGTACTTATTGATAATTCTCTTAAATTATACATTTAGTATGTTTAATGAAATTATAGTAAAATAACGTGACAAATATTATGTTGTATAAATTTCATTGTCCACTTGGGTTAAGATTTAAGAAAATGAAATAACTTACCTGTCATTTCTCTATATTACCTATACAGGACAGTTAGTTAAGTCTTTACAGGTTAAATGGAATCATCATAATTTCAAAAGGCACCAAGGGGCAAATCAAGGAATTTTTTAATTTCATTAGTTTTTGTAGTATAAGTGTTTTCTTGTTACATGGATAAGTTCTTTAGTGGTGAATTCTGAAATTTTAGCCTACCCATCATCTGAGAAGCATATACTATATCATTCAGTCTTTTATCCCACATCCCCTTTTCAAACTCCAACCCCAAGAGTCTCCAAAGTTCAGTATATCATGCTGTATGTCTTTGAGTCTTTATAGCTTAGCTCCCATTTATAAGTGAGAACATACAGTATTTGGTTTTCTATTCCTGAGTTACTTCTCTTAGAATAATGGCCTTCACCTCCATCCAAGTTGCTTCAAAAGACATTGTTCCATTTCTTTTTATGGCTAAATAGTATTTCATGGTGTATTTATACTACATTTTCTTTATCCACTCATTTGTTGATGGGCACTTTGGTTGGTTCTACATCTTTGCCACTGCGAATTGTGCTGCTATAAACATACATGTGCATGTATCTTTTTCATGTGTCATTACTTCTTTTCCTTTGGGTAGATACTTAGTAGTAAGATTGCTGGTAAGAATGGTAGTTCTACTTTTAGCTTTAAAAGGAATCTCCATACTGTTTTCCATAGTGATTATACAAACTTACATTCCCACCAGCTGTGTAATAATATTTTATTTTCACCACATCCACACCAACATTTATTGTTTTTGGACTTTTTAATTATGGATATTCTTGCTGGAGTGAGGTTGTATCACATTGTGGTTTTGAATTGCATTTCTCTGATGTTTGATGATGTTGAGTATTTTTTTCACGTTTGTTGGCTGCTTGTATATATTTTTATTTTGAAAAATGTCTATTCATGTCCTTTGCTCACTTTTTGATGGGATTAATATTATTATTATTTTTCTTGCTGGTTTGCTTGAATTACTTGTAGATTCTGGATATAAGACTTTTTTCAGATGCATAATTTCTACATGTTTTCTCCCACTCTGTGGGTTGTCCCCCTCTGTGGGTTGCATGCTCTTTTTTTTCTGTTTACAAAGTATGATCAAAATTTTATTTTTAAATGTATAAATCTGGAAGGGAATATACCTGATATAAGTAATATGTAGTATAGTATAAGATTTGGAGTGCTTTATTCTTCTTTATGTTTTTTGGTATTTTCCAAGGTTATTATGATCAAGAAAAGCTAAAAAAAAAAAACAAAAAATGTAACCTATGAACTACAAAACAGAATACTGTCTGTACACGGGCTAATATGTGTTATAAAACATTCTTTTAAATATCTTTCTATGTGTTTTCCCTCTATTTCACATTACTTTTTTCATAGTCATTATTTGCACTTTGGGTTAAGTCGTTAGTTTCATCTGTCAAATATTATCTTGTTTTAATGTCTTCATCTTTCTTCTCATTTTAGTCTCTTCTATTTTGCCTCATTATTCATTAGAGAGGCCTGCTAGAAGTCAACACATCTCTCTCTTGTCAATGGAGCAGCTCTCTCCACTCAAGGCTAACAGTTGATATTTTTCATATTGTTGAGTGTTATGGAAAACTCACATCTTGGAATTGTGTGTTAAGATGCCTTTCCTCTTCTCAAGATCATTTCTTAACAAAATTATTGTATCTAACCCACATTGATTATACTATAAGTGATAATTGTTAACTTTACTAAATAGAAATAGGATTTCACATTAAGTAGAGCTTTCTATGATTTTAATCTTTGTTAGAGCAAAAATATTTGTTTCTCAATTTTGCTTCTACTTTAACCTGTTCTTTGTCCTTAGCTACACTTTTTTGCTGAAGCTTTGTAATTTAATTAGGTCCCAATTATTTATTTTTGTTTTTGTTGCACTTGCTTTTGGTCTCTTGGTCATAAATTATTTGCCTAAGCCAATGTCCAGAAGAATTTTTCCAATGTTATCTACTATAATTTCTGTGGTTTTGTGACTTAGATTTAAGTTTTTGATCCATTTTGAGTTGATTTTTGTATAAGGTGGGAGATCAAGATATAGTTTCATTCTTCTACGTGTGGCTTGCCAGTTTCCCTAGCACCATTTGTTGAATTGTGTAAAGAAAAGTTGTTAACAAATGTATATCTATTTTCAAGATGACTAAATGATGGAAAAAACTGCTCTTGATTCTTAAATTGAAGTTTGTGTATAGATATGATGTTAAATGACCGCAGTGTTATAGGCACACCTTACTTTGGCAGTAATTCAGTACACAGAAAGCTAGAATACAAAGAAGGAAAAAGAGTGGCCTGGTAACCAGGAGACCATGATTATTTCTAATGCTAGACCAACTCCTTTTTTCTTCTGGGGGCTGAGTTTCTTCCCAGGTATAAAGAGTTTGTGATCACTAGGTAATCTGAAGACAGCTGCTCTTTTGAGGCCACTCCCTCTACCTTTTGGTAAGCTTTACATAATATTTTTGGAGTTGTGGTATCTTTATTTCTTCCTAAAAATAAGTCTCTAATAAACTTTTTCATTCACTCTCAGCACAGTGACCCATATGTAGTAGCCTCTTAATGCATATTTGTTAACTGTTGCTTTTCGTTAAGGTCAGTATTTAGCTCTCAGAAAGCTCATCTTGATGTCTAAACACTTTGGTCTGTAAATAGGTAAACTGTCTTCTCTTTGGTCCTTACTGGATACATCAGTCTATTCTATTAATGTCAAACATGACCCTTCTTTTAACATTATCTTATGGATTCTGTTTTACTGTCTACTTTCATCATCTTGACCTTTTTTGTAGAAATCTTCTCTACTTGAATTTATTAAAAAAACAGAAATATTTATTTTAGAATCTTAATTGACTTGGTCACCACTGAGTCCCTTAATTAGGATTACTCATATCAGTCCATCTACTGTAGAGGTGCTCCAGGCATCTTTCTGGGGTCTATTCTCTCATCTCTGAGTTAAGTTACAGCAGAACTTGTAATTGGAGGATGATTAACAAGGTGACTTAATAGTAAGCCCTCGTTCGGATTGGGCTAGAAAATGCCCACGTTTCATGTTTCCTTGATTTTTATTTTCAAAAGCAATAAACAATTGAAAACTATAAATGCAGTCGATAAATATTTGTAGAAATTTTTACAGTTGATCATTTGCATTAAGAATCACTTTTAGAATAGTTGGAATTTTCTCAAGGACATAATGATCATATTTTTGGTAGTGTTTCTCAATAGTAGTGATTGAGATGACAACCACCCCGCACTCCCTTACACGCAGGTACTGGGATTCTGGAGCAAGAAAATTCGTTACATGAATAAATTCTTTAGGGGTCATTTCTGAGATTTTGATGCACCTGTTAACCAAGCAGTGTATCCAATGTGTAATCTTTTATCTCTCGTTACCCCCTACCCTTTTCCGCAAAGTCCAATGTGTCATTCTTATGTCTTTGTGTCCTCATAGCTTATCTCCCACATATAAGTAAGAATATATGATATTTTGTTTTACATTCCTGCATTAGTTCACTTAGAATAACAGTCTTCTATTCCATATAGGTTGCTGAGAATGCTATTCATTCATTCCTTTTTATGGCTGAGTAGAATTGATGGTATATATATGTCACATTTTCCTTATCCACTCATTGATTGATGAGCATTTGAGCTGCTTCCATGTTTTTGTAGTTGTAAAATTGTGCTGCTACAAACATATGTGTACAAGTATCCTTTTCATAAAATGACTTCCTTTCCTCTGGGTAAATACCAAGTAGTGAGATTGCTGGATCAAATGGTAGATCTATTTTTACTTTTTTAAGGAGTCGCCACGATGTTTTCCTTAGTGGTTGTACTAGTTTGCATTACCGCCAGCAATGTAAAAGTGTTCCCTTTTCACCATATTCATTCTAGCATCTGTTATTTTTATTCTTTTTTAAATTTTTGATTATGGCCATTCTTGCAGAAGTAAAGTGGTATTGCATTGTGGTTTTGATTTAATTTCCGTGATTATTAATGATGTGGAGCATTTTTTCATATGCTTGCTGGCTACCTGTATGTTTTCTTTTGAGTATTGTCTATTCATGTCCTTAGCCCCCTTTTTAATGGAATTGTTTGTTTTTTTCTTGCTGATTTGTGTTCTTTCTAGATTCTGGATATTACTCCTTTGTCAGATGTATAGATTTTAATTTTCTCCCACTCTGTGAGTTGTCTATTAACTCTGCCGTTTATTTCTTTTGCTGTGAAGAAGATTTTTAATTTAATTAATTCCCATATATTTATCTTTGTTTTTGTTGCATTTGCTTTTGGCTCTTTGGTCGTGAAGTCTTTGCCTAACCTAATGTCTAGAAGAATTTTTCCAATGTTATCTTCTAGAATCCTTATGGTTTTAGGTCTTAGATTTAAGTCTTTTATTAATGTCAAGTTGATTTGTTATAAGTTGAGAGATGAGGGTCCAGTTTCATTTTCCTACATGTGGCTTGCCAATTATCTCAGTACCATTTGTTAAACAGGGTGTCCTATCTCCACTTTATGTTTTGGTTGCTTTTTCAAAGCTGAGTTGGCTGTAAGTATTTGGCTTTATTTCTGGGTTCTCCATTCTGTTTCATTGGTCTATGTGCCTATTTATATACCAGTACCGTGCTATTTTGGTGACTATGGCCTTATAGTATAGTTTGAAGTTGGCTAATGTGATGCTTCCAGATTTATTATTTTTGCTTAGTCTTGCTTTGGCTATGCAGATTCTTTTTTGGTTCCATATGAATTTTAGAATATTTTTCTAGTTCTGTGAAGAATGATGATGGCATTTTGGTGGGAATTGCATTGAATTTGTAGACTGCTTTTGGCAGTATGGTCGTTTTCACAATATTGACTTTACCCATCCAGGAGAATGGGATGTGTTTCCACTTGTTGGTGTCATCTGTGATTTCTTTCAGCAGTGTTTTGTAGTTCTTTTTGGTAGAGGTCTTTCGCCTCTTGGTTAGACTTATTCCTGGGTATTTTATTCATTTGTTTTGCATGTATGTTAAAAGGGGTTGAATTTTTATGTTCTTTCTTTTTTTAAATGATAGGTAATTAGGTGTATTTTTAAAAAATTACTATAAGTTCTGGAATACACGTGCAGAACATGCAGGTTTGTTACATAAGTATACATGTACCATGGTGGTTTGCTGCACATATCAACACGTCATCTAGGTTTTAAGCCCTGAATGCATTAGCTATTTGTCCTAATGCTCTCCCTCTTCTTGTCCCTCACCCCCTGACAGGCCTCAGTGTATGATATTTCCATCCCTGTGTCCATGCGTTCTCATTGTTGAACTCCCATCCATGAATGAGAACATGCAGTGTTTGTTTTTATGTTCATGTGTTAGTTTGCTGAGAATGATGGCTTCCAGCTTCATCCATGTCCCTGCAAAGGATATGAACTCATTGTTTTATATGGCTGCCTAGTATTCCATGGTGTATATGGGACACGTTTTCTTTATCCAGTCTATCTTTGATGGGCATTTGGGTTGGTTCCAACTCTTTGCTATTGTAAATAATGCCACAATAAACATACGTGTGTATGTGCTTTTATAGAAGAATGATTTATAATTCTTTGGGTATATATCCAATACTGGGATTGCTGGGTCAACCGGTATTTGCATTTCTGGATCCTTGAGGAATCCCCACACTGTCTTCCACAATGGTTTAATTAATTTGCATTCCCACCAACAGTGTAAAAGCATTCCTATTTCTCCACAGACTCACCAGCATCTGTTGTTTCCTGATTTTTATTAATTTCCATTCTGACTGGCATGAGATGGTATCTCACTGTGGTTTTGATTTGCATTTCTCTAACCACAGTGATGATGAGCTTTTTTTTCATATGTTTGCTGGATGCATAAATGTCTTCTTTTGAGAAGTGTATGTTCACATATTTCACCCACTTTTGATGGGGTTGTTTGTTTCTCTTGTAAATTTTCTTAAGTTCTTGTAGACTCTGGATATTAGACATTTGTCAGATGCAATATAGATTGCAAAAATTTTCTCTCATTCTGTAGGTTGCTTGTTCACTCTGATGATAGTTTCTTTAGCTGTTCAGAGCTCTTTTGTTTAATTAGATCACATTTGTCAATTTTGGCTTTTGTTGTAATTGCTTTTGGTGTTTTAGTCATGAAACCTTTGCCCATATCTATGTCCTTAATGGTATTGCTTAGGTTTTCTTCTAGGATTTATATAGTTTTGGATTTTACACTGAAGTCTCTAATTCATCTTGAGTTAATTTTTGTATAAGGTGTTAGAAAGGGGTCTAACTTGTTTTCTGCATATGGCTAACCAATTTTCCCAGCACCATTTATTAAATAGGAAATTATTTTCCCATTGCTTATTTTTGTCAGGTTTGTCGAAGATCAGTTGGTTGTAGACGTGTGGTGTTATTTCTGAGGTCTCTGTCCTATTTCATTGGTCTATATATCTGTTTTGGTACTGGCATCATGTTGTTTTGGTTACTATAGCCTTGTAGCATAGTTTGAAGTCAGGTAATGTGAGTCCTCCAGCTTTGTTCTTTTTGCATAGGATTGCTTTGGCTATACAAACTTTTTTGGTTTTGTATGAATTTTAAAGTAGTTTTTCCTAATTCTACAGAGAAAGTCAATGGTAGCTTAATGGGAAGGGTATTGAATCTACAAATTACTTGGACATTATGGCCATTTTCATGATATTGATTCTTTCTATCTATGAGCATGGAATGTTTTTCCATTTGTTTGTGTCCTGTCTTATTTCCTGGAGCAGTAGTTTGTAGTTCTCCTTGAAGAGGTCCTTCTCTTCCATTGTAAGTTGTATTTCTAGTATATTTTATTCCTTTTGTAGCAATTGTGAATGGGAGTTAACTCATGATTTGGCTCTCTGCTTGTCTATTGTTGGTGTATAGGAATGCTTGTGATTTTTGCACATTGATTTTGTATCCTGAGACTTTGCTGAAGTTGCTTATCAGCTTGAAAAATTTTGGGCTGAGATGATATGGTCTTCTAAATATACAACGTCATCTGCAAACAGAGACAATTTGACTTCCCCTCTTCCTATTTGAATACATTTATTTCTTTCTCTTGCCTGATCGCCCTGGCCAGAACATTCAATGCTATGTTGAATAGGAGTGGTGAGAGAGGGCATCCCTGTTTGTGCAGGTTTTCAAAGGGAATGCTTTCAGCTTTTGCCCATTCAGTGTGATACTGGCTATAGGTTTGTCACAAATAGTTATTATTTTGAGATACATTCCATCAATACCTAGTTTATTAAGAGTTTTTAGCATGAAGGAGTGTTTAATTTTATCAAAGGCCCTTTCTGCATCTATTGAAATAAACATGTGGTTTTTGTCATTTGTTCTGTTTATGTGATGGATTGCGTTTATTGATTTGCATATGTTGAACCAGCCTTGCAATCCAGGGATGAAGCCAACTTGATTATGTTGTTTAAGCTTTTTCGTGTGCTGCTGGATTGGGTTTGCCAGTATTTTATTGAAGATTTTTGCATTGAGGTTCATCAGAGAGATTGGCCTAAAATTTTCTTTTTTTGTTGTGTCTCTGCCAGGTGTCGGTATCAGGATGATGTTGGCCTCATAATATGAGTTTGGGAGGAGTCCTTATTTTCCTATTGTTTGGAATAGTTTCAGAAGAAATAGTACCAGCTGCTTTTTGTACCTCTGGTAGAATTTGGCTGTGAATCCCTCTGGGCTTTTTTTGGTTGGTAGGCTACTAATTACTGCCTCAATTTCAGAACTTACTTCTGGTCTATTCAGGGGTTTGACTTCTTCCTGGTTTAGTCTTGGGAGGGTGTATGTGTCTAAGAATTTATTCATTTCTTCTAGATTTTCTAGTTTTTTTGTATTGAGGTGTTTATAGTATTCTCTGATGGTAGTTTGTGTTTCTGTGGGATCATTTGTGGTATTCTCTTTATCATTTTTTATTGTGTTTATTTGATTCTTCTTTATTAGTCTAACTAGCAGTCTATATATTTTGTTAACTTTTTAAAAAATACAACTCCTGGATTCATGGATTTTTTGAAGGGGGTTTTGTTTCTCTATCTTCTTCAGTTTTGCTCTGATCTCAGCTAGTTTTTGTCTTCTGATAGCTTTTGAATTTGTTTGCTCTTGCTTCTCTAGTTCTTTTCATTGTGATGTTAGGGTGTTTATTTCAGATCTTTTCAGCTTTCTAATATGGACATTTAGTGCTATAAATTTTTCTCTTAACACTGCTTTAGCTGTGTCCCAGAGATTCTGGTACATTGTCTCTGTTCTCAGTGGTTTGGAAGAATTTCTTTTACTGCCATAATTTCATTATTTACCCAGAAGTCATTCAAAAGCAGACTGTTCAATTTCCATGTAGCTGTGACGTTTTGAGTGAGTTTCTTAATTCTGAGTTGTAATTTGATTGCATTGTTGTCCAAGAGACTGTTTGTCATGATTTTCGTCTTTTTGCATTTGCTGAGGAGTGTTTTACCTCCAGTTATGTGGTCAATTTTAGAATAAGTGCCATGTGGCACTGAGAAGAATGTATCATCTGTTGATTTGGGGTGAAGAGTTCTGTAGATGTTTATTAGGTCTACTTGATAGAGGGCTGAGTTGAAGTCCCAAATATCCTTGTTAATTTTCTGTTTTATTTATCTGTCTAATATTGACAGTGGGGTGTTAAAATCTCCCACTACTATTATATGTGAGACTAAGTCTCTTTGTAGGTCTCTAGAAATTTGTTTTATGAATCTGGATGATCTTGTATTGGGTGCATCTATAGTTAGGATAATTAACTCTTCTTGTTGCATTCATCCCTTTAGCATCATGTAATGCCCTTCTTTGTCTTTTTTTTTTTTTTAATCTTTGTTGGTTTAAATTCTGTTTTACCAGAGGTTAGGATTACAACCCCTGCCTGTGTTTTGCTTTCCATTTGCTTGGTAAAAATTTCTCCACCTCTATTTTTGAGCCTATTTTTGTCTTTGCACATGAGATGGGTCTCCCAAATACAGAACATTGAGGAGTTTTGACTGTTTATCCAATTTGCCACTCTGTGTCTTAATTGGGGCATTTAGCCCACTTACATTTAAGGTTAATATTGTTATGTGTGAATTTGACTCTGTCATCATGATGCTAGCTGATTATTTTGTACATTAATTGATGCAGTTTCTTTATAGTATCATCGGTCTTTATATTTTGGTGTGTTTTTGCAGTGGCTGTTACTGGTTTTTCCTTTCCATATTTAGTGCTTCCTTCAGGATCTCTTGTAAGGTAGGCCTAGTGGTGACAAAATCTCTCAGCATTTGCTTGTCTGGAAAGAATTTTATTTCTCCTTTACTTATGAAACTTAGTTTGGCTGGATATAAAATTTTGGGTTGAACATTCTTTTCTAAAGGAATTTTAAATATTGGCCCCCCCACTCTCTTCTGGCTTGTAGGGTTCCTGCAGAAAGATCTACTGTTAGTATGATGGGCTTCCCTTTGTTGGCGACCTAATCTTTCTCTCTGGCTGACCTTAACATTTTTTCCTTCGTTTCAACCTTGAACAATCTGATGATTATGTGTCTTGGGGTTGTTCTTCTCAAGTAGTATTGTTGTGGTGTTCTCTGTATATCCTGAATTTGAATGTTGGCCTGTCTTGCTAAGTTGTGTTCTCCAACTTGGTTCCATTCTCTACATCACTTTCAGGTACAGTAATCAATCTTAGGTTTGGTCTTTTTACATAGTCCCATATTCCTTGGAGGCTTTGTTTATTTCTTTTAATTTTTTTTTCTGTAGTATTGTCTTCCTGCCTTTTTTCAGCAAGGTAGTTTTCAGTCTCTGATATTCTGTCTTCCACTTGATCAATTCAGCTATTGATACTTCTGTATGTTTTATGAAGTTTTCATGCTGTTTTTCATCTCCATCAGGTCTTTTATATCCCTCTGTAAACTGGTTATTCTAGTTAGCAGTTTC